>WBMZ01003292.1:46103-151998 GCA_013400975.1 Atrichornis clamosus
TTACAGAAATTCAAAGCTCTCAATACTCTGAAAGTTCGAAGAGCTGAAACATTGCCTAGGTTTACAAATTCTGTTACATACCTGTAGGATTAAATCACAGTTATTCAGAATTGAGGCAGAGCTTATACTAATTAAGAGGGTCTTCAAAACCTCTGTGTCAATACTAGCAATCATACTTCAAAATTTACCTGTCTCTTCAGTACATCTCACTTTAATAATTATTTTCATCAATTTTGCTTAAATGTCATTGAAGTGAAATTCACTGATTTGTATGTGGACATCTAGTTAAACTAATTAGCTTGTAATGGGACGGTGACATGAAGTCAAAGGGATGGCTTCATTTCTGGTGAGCAGAAAAATGTAGGACATGAAATTAGTGTCCCTCAGCAGTAATTACACTAATGGCGGACACTCTATGTCGGCTCCTGCCATATTTTACTTTGTTTTATGAATACTAAATTGTGTGATACAGTGTCTAAACTTCAAAGGTTGCAAAAATTAAATATGTTTTTAAAATACATTTATTATAATAATATTCACCACTAATTTCATGCCCTGAAAGCTTCAAAAGTTCTTGAACCACTTACGCCATTAAAATGACACTGAAATCAAGCCAGTTCCATGGGTCTCGCAGGAAAGTAAAACCTTCTAAGCAGAAGCCTCTTGCAAGAATTTTGATAAGTGATTCAAAGGTATAAATTCCAGTGAAAGTGTACCTGAAAATCATCAGAGCAGGAATAACGGATTTTTGCATACTTATAGACAGTGCCATTCTTTAGCAAAGATGACTTAAAAGAAAAGTATTTAGAAGTGAAAGGAATAAATCATTAACTTCACTTGCCCTAAACATTGTAGTTGCTGTTGAGTCTTTGTTAAAATTTGAACCTGATATATATACTACTCATTTTCTAAAAGGTTGATTTAATCTCAGTTCTTGTGCTTACAAATAATTTCTGACTCTTGTATTTATAGATATATTTCAGACTTTGATATTTATATGTACATTCTTTGGCACTCACAGGGTTGCCTCTTTGCTTGCATTCATAAATCAGGTAGATGTCTAAGTGTTACAAAAACTGAAGAATTTTTTTAATGTCAACTTCAGAGAGTTTTGTAAAAATCAGTCTGGATAATAACTATACTAATGCCTATACTATATGTTTATTTCATAAATAATCATCAAATATAAGAAAGCATGCCCTTACTGTTATTCTCAAAGATGTGGAGCATGATTACCAGTTTACCTGGTGTGGGAACAGCCATTCATTTAACAACATAGAATAGTCAGTTATACCCAGCATAATGCAGGCACTTCCTAAGACCCACATGGATCTGTGTAGACCTACAGGATAAAGGAACTCTACCTACAGACCCCACTGCTCTCCTTTCAGACTCTCAGCAAATCTAACAAGCCATAGTCACTGTTAACTGGGAATGGGTTAATGATAGTGGTCTCTAATTACAGTGTTCAGTGTAAGGTTCATTAATGCAGAGAAAGAAATAAGTAAAAATCAACAATGGCTATCTGAGAAAAGGAGGGAATGAAAGAAGCAACAAGTGGTTAGAACCAGGTTTTTCATGAGTAATATTATTTTTTAAAAAATATAAAGGGCATCGAGGAACCTGATCTAGTGGAAGGTGTCCCTGCATGCCAGGGGGTTGGAACTGGATGATCTTTCAGGTCAGTTCCAACCCAAACCACTCTGTGATTCTACAATATTTCCAAGGAAAACATGTTTCTATAAACATGCATTTATAACCATGAACACGAAAGAGAAATTCCTTATTTAGGGCAGCTCTTTGTTACTCCTTCATGGGTAAGGCCCTTTCCTCAGCAGTTTGAGTTTCTTGTGGTTTGTGGGCTGTGTGTGCTTGTTATGGCAGGCACTTATGAGTTCACATCAGTGAGCCCCAGTAAAAGTCTCACTGTGATAAGGTCATAGATACTCAAGCAAGATATGGCAACAATTTTATATGCACATTTGTAGTTCTGGAGCTCCTTTTCTGATTTACAGCTCAGAACATACAAGGACAAGAGATCCTATTTTTACTACACAGCAGAAGTTCAGATATTCCTCAGACATAATTTTAAAGAATATGATGTTACTCTTAAACCATTTAAGTTATTCAGGAGGAAACTGGAAAGATATTGATGATCTCATGAAATCTAATTCTTCATGACTCTGGACAAGCCCGTTCTGGCATGCACATTTTCTTAAATGCTTCTTCACACGGACAAAAAGATGTAAAAATAAAGAAGTAAAAATGTTTAACTTACTCTACATTCTTTGTCCAGTCTGGAGGGTTACTCATGGTCATAAATACACAGTTGGTCAAAATAGTGCACATGATAAGCATGCTGAATAATGTAGTTTATAGTCAAGGCATGTAAGTCAAAAAAGTAGGACAGCTTTATAACACTGAAAGAACTTAAAAATATTAAGTGTATAGAAATGTGTACAAATAAAATGACACTCTAAGTTAAGTCTGAAAATAAAACTGCACATAATTTTATCTATTTTAAATGGCATGCCATCTGGCATGTTACGGTTCACTTCCGTGAAACAATGCATTACTTTTGTATTTATACCAGGTTTAGGTTTTAAATGAAACTTAAACACATCCTTAGGTCTGTAAAACATTAAATGAGTACTCAAATGCAATTAGTCATTAAATACAGGGGGATCATTCTAAAAGATCTTTAGTCAGAGGTTGATTGCTTAGGCTCAAGTTCTTCTTTGCACATGATTGAAATATATTTGAAAATACTTTCTCCTTATCCTGACTCTTTTATAGGACTACTATCCCAATGCTGAAAACACAGTGCTGAAAAAGCAGCTCTATACCCAGGCTCTTTTGTCCTTGCTAAGTGAATCTAGTTCATGAATAGTGCTACTGGTCTTGGTAAAAGTGTGACCTTAGATATGCTCAAGTGCAATGGTTTGTTATTAATGTGGCCTTAGCTGCAGGGCTTAGTATGGGATCAGGTCTCCTTTTAGATATAAAGCCTGATATTTAAACTTTGACAGCTTTAGGTGGTTCAGTAGAGAATTCTCTCAGCAGGAATGAAGATCACACTGCTATTCACATGTGATATTTCTTCTTTTTTAAGTGTGAACAATATATATTTATTTAGTGCAGTATACCCCCAGGGACACAATTTGTATATCCACATGAAAAGTATATTTCAGTCATTAAGTAGTTTCAGATTGCAACCCCTAAATCAACATTAAGAAAAAAGGATATGAATGTACCAAAATTTTGATAGCAACTTTTCTGATGGGATTAAAAGGAGTTAAAATATACAAGGCAGATGTGGCACTGAATCGGAAAATTGCTTTTCCCTTATTCAATACTATGAAAGTCTGCAAAAAAGAAATACAAAATTAAAATACAGTGTTGACCATATATATATCTTTACCTCTTACTAAAAGTTTCCATTCTTCACCTGAGAGGTGCAAGTTCCATTCCACCACGGTAGGAAAATAACTGATTTCTATGAATACAGAGGACTAAGCCTTCCACAGCCAATTGTCCAATTTGCAAAATTTCCCAGCATGTGGACTGAATTCTGATTATATCAAAATTGGTGGGAATTACAGAAAACAATGACAGCTTATAAATAATAACGAAATGCAGCACTTGATCACTAAAATATTTCAATTTTATTTCTAAGGAAGCCTTTGATTAAAGTGAGAGCTTCAAATTTATAAAATACATTCTACCTTGTGAGCAAACACAGATAAAACCAAAATAGCAAAAGGGCAATTCTAAATGCCAGTTTGTATTTGGAAAAAATACTTGACAGAATTACGTACACACATATCTGTATAGTGACAAGGAGAAATGACTATCACTATAAAATCAACCACAATTTAAAAACAATTTTGCTTTCATTTTCTATTTTAAATACTACCACCATCAATTATATGTATCTTTTAAAAATATATCTGTGAAAAAAACTAAAAGGATTAATAAATTCCAGCTAACATAATTCTGAGCAATGCGAGACAAGCATACACCAGAATTTGGCACCCTAAGACAACAAATATTTTTCTCAAAAACACTGCTGCTTTTGTTGTTAACAATATTCTCTTATTTTCCCTATATGTGAGCAGCAAATTTAGCTAGTTTTTATCTTTTAAAATTTGACCTGATAAACCTATGGTTTGTGTTCATTTTATTCTGTTCCTGTTGGCAGTCATTGCCTAAGTGTATTTGTGTGTGAATGAGGTTTACTTGCATCTTTGGTGCTGCTTGAAATTTCTTCAGGACATGACTATTCTTCATTCCTTTTGCTCTTTGTCGATGGTAATGGCTCTGCTTTGTGTTAACATAACAGAGTCTTTGTTACACTCTGAGCAGAGCTATATAGTATCACTGTTCTCCATGTTGATTTCCATTCTCTGTAAAAACTTGGCTGTGATCAGAAAAATGCTGCTCTCTCTGTGGCCTTTTCTGCCTATCTGGTCAGTCATCTCTGTCAGGAAAAAAAACCACGGTAGGAAAAAAACTAGGTAAAGGAATGTTGCTGGTGCCTGTTCACAGAATAACATCAAGCAAAGACTGAGTGTGGCAGAGAACGGACACACACTCACTGGCATTTCTCCCTGCCCTACAGCCCTTCACCCAGCTGGAAATGCTACAAAGATGTTGCCTGTCCCAAGGTCACTGCTGCAGCCGAGCCTGAAGACAGGCTTCAATTCACGTATGATTTCCTCTGCATTGACAAGTCAATGATTAAGAGTAGTTTCTACTATACACCAGAGGAGGGATGACTAATTCCAGTCTATCATTTAAGATGTCCATTTGTTTGCTGTTGAGCATAATTAGACTGCTAGGTAATATAAATACAGATGTCACCTGTGACAAAAGATTATAGTTATTATACAGTTATAATATTATACAGCTCTCATAGACTGCTCTCATAGACTCAAAAGTCCATAATTAGTTTTCATATTTTTCTTCCAAAAAATCTGACTACTTTTTCTGATCAATTGAGGTTAGAAACTATGTTTCAGTACTTCTTAGGTTTTCTGAAGCTTCATTTGTAAAAGGCTTGTTCAGATAACTTTATCCCTGAACTTATTTATGCAACATTATTCTTGAATTTTTGAAGCTAGTCCAAAAAAGGGCTTAGTACAGACAGTTATGTTTTAAGTAAGAATTTGCATGGAACTTTTGTTATAACCCAACCATACAAATTAAAGGAACCCTTGGCAATGCTTCTTCTTTGAGCTTTAATATCTTTACATTTCCTTAATAATGTTCATACCTATTTACAGCATTGTTTATTTAACTTTGGCAACTGTTAGGTTATGCAGCTACACACAAATTGTGCTTTATTTTCTGTTCCTGTTACTGAAGCCATAATTTTTAAACCAGTTTTGCAACCCAGAGAAAACCACAAATTTAGCCACAAAACTGAGAGTATTAGTTGCATGACTTTTTCCTTAACAAAGTAAGTTTCTTTGGACTTTTAAGTATTTTAAGTCTTGATTTTTTAGTAGTGGCTCAGCATCAAGTTTCTTATCTTGACAGCAGTCTGGAATGCTTCAAGTGATCATTAGAGCAACTGTGTCCATTTCTTTCTCTGTTTCAGGGAGATGGGAAAAGATAATCCCAAGTACTTCTCCAAAAAACACCTTCTGCTTTTTTTAATTGAGGGGTGTTATCCACATCTTCATCTTCCTTCACTCTTCTTACCCACAACACTTTGCAGGTCTATCAGGAACTGACAGAACATCTTGATTGCTGCTAAAGGAGCACATAAAAATAAACACGAGTATAGAGGAAAACCGGCTCTTACTGTTGTCTGTACCTTTCACTAATCAGTGCAGGACCTAAAGTACTTTTAACTATTCCCAGCCTGGACTATTTCAGACCCTGGAGGAGTTTAAAATGGTCTACGACTAATCCCAGCTGTGGAAGTATGCTTGTTTTTTCCTTGTCGTTTTCTTAACTCAAATAACATTAGTCTGTTTCCAGTTGTATGCATCATTGCTACAAGGCCAAAACCCATACACTCTACTGCAGATCCTGACTTTTAAAAAGTCAAACTTTTTACTTGAATGGACCTGTTTGAACTACCGTTTCTATCTCCAAGTCCCTGGCTTGTGGAACATGTGAAAAGGAGGACAGTGTAAATTGGAAGGGAAAGTGCACCTCTTTTAGGAGCTTACATTCTTCATGGAACACAAGTATGCTGCTAATTGTCCAGTAGTGTTACAGCCTCACGCACGTAACTCAGACACATTGCTTTTATCTCACAACACATAACTCTTCACTCTGCTCTTTCTATATAAAAACTTTTCAGAACACCAAAAATCTCTCTTTTCGATTTCTCCCTCAAAACTCAGCTTTTCCATGGTGTCTGCCAGAGACTTCTAATCGACACTCTGCAGTAGAGCTCTAGCACAGTTTGCAATTCCAAGGACCTCTAGCAATAGTTTGCATTGTGGTAGTTTCATATGCTACATATGTAGAGATAGATATATTTCATACATTCATGTATTGGTTTACATATGTTATATATCTATAGCAGAAACAAAGAATATGATTACAGTCCTTTATTTCACTAACTTGGGTGGATGCAACTTGGTTAAATACAACTATGTCCGTTGCAAAATCATGCTTGAAACATCTCTTTTGTCATACCCAGTCTTACTATTGTATTGAAATCAGGAAATTCATTCATGTTCTCAAGTTCAGGCAAGATCAAGAAAGCTGCATCTTACTTACCACTAAGTAAATAACAAGTTACTCAATGGAACTGAAGCAGTCACAATATGTAAGAGCATAAATCATTCTGTTAAATGAAAGGATGTTTCTGTATATTTAGTGGATTGATAGCTCTAACCATCATACTTTTTGATTAAAATTTTCTAGTTTATAAAATTATATTCTATTTTGTGCAAAACATTATTCACTCACTTTTTTATTGATATAATATGGGTCCAGGTCTTCCAAAGGTTCAGATACCATTCCTGGAGGTATGTCACCATAAATAAATGGCAGTGTCTTTCCTGCCTCCAAGTCACTGTTTGGTTTTGGACCATTTTCATCATCATCATCTGCATGTTCTTGCTTGGGCTTTTTAGCTTTTTCTTCTGCAGAACGTTTTTCAATAGCTGCGAGAGAATCTCTAGTAAAATAGCGGAAGCTTTCAGGTCCAGGTGGTACCAGCAGTGCCTGTGCCATGTTTTCATCCTGCAAATTTAATTACTTTTAGCCTCTTGCATAAGAATGACCTATAAGAGAAAATTAAATAATTTAAGCAAACTAGATTGTACCAATAGAAAAAAACCCAATATTTGATCAGAAACTCTTTCAAGACTTAAATAGAAAAAGAAGCAGCAAGTTTCAAGGCTGAATGACAGTTAAAAGCAACTGTTCAGAATTTATTTAGATATTTTATAAATTATTTTTCAGCTTTTTCCTACTGATCCAGAAAAGACACTATTTCTACCCACAAGCACTGCTTTACCTGTGTCCTTGGACACTCCTAGTTAGAGCAAGCTGCTGATACAAGAGTTTTAACAGTACAGCTTTTTTTTTTTAACAGCAAGTATAAATGCATATTTAGTGAGCTATTCTTGAAAATCATAAATCTACATTTTACTAGTTAATAGATTTTATCTTCCCATATTTTTTCAAGTCTCAGTAATACAACTTTGCAAACATAAATGCTTTCATTAGAAGATAAGATTTTGCACAACTAGTGCTGTTTAAATGACAGCAACTTAATTATGGGAGGAACAAGTGTAATTCCTTCTTACTGACAGTTAACTGTGGTGAAGGCTAATATTAGATACCAGAGCAGGTTAAGTTGCATTTATTGACTCTCTCTGAGCTGTAAATCAAAACCACAGGCCTTTTAAGTAAAGGAAACAGGATGTACAATCAAGATTATGTGGGCAAAGATGCTGCTTCTGATTGTTTGCAGGAAAAGAGTTATAGTATTATTTCAGACTGAAACTAGTTTGAAATATAAGACTGGTTCCCTGTGAATGTCAATAGTGTCAGTGATGCTTCTTTTTCCTACTTTCTGCACTGAACTCTCCACTGTACAGCAGGCCTCTTTATGAAGTCCTGCAGTTCATGACTGAGAGCAGTATTATTTGTCTCTCTTCCAAGTCCTTCTGCAGCAGGACCAGTTATTTAAACTGATGCACTGTACAGCATAGTTGAGAAGTTTGAAGAGCTGGAGGGAGAGAATGGCAGAAGGAAGGCAGATCCAGTTAAGGAGTGGTACCACCAGGCAAGAAATTATAGCCATACTTGATGGCTACATTCAAGAGCCAGTGGCATAGTGCTGCAAACATTTTAATTATGAAAACCAATTTTAAGAGTGAGTTTCAGTGCTTAACTAATGAGTTTTAATCATGTTTTCTGTACATGAAGCCATGCAACCTTCCCTACATTCCTTTATGAATGTGCAACATCTGTATCCTGAAGTTGCCACGTCTAGATTTGAGACAAAATATTCTATTTATTTGCACTCATTCAAAAGTCTGTCTCCTAAAGCTTCTTGCCTGTCTGAAGCAGTTTGTAGAAATACACACACACACAGACACACAAAGTGTTACAGTAATGATCTCATGAAATAAGATATATGAAGGCAGAAGGGGATGTTAAAAAGTGCTTGAAAAACCTAGAGTAGGAAACTGGAGGAAAGAAATGAAACAGCATGTTTCTAAATCTGAATTACCAATCAAATGACATGGTAAGGAATCATGTTCCTGTGCCACCTCAAGTCTTTATCTCTGGAGTGAGTTCACAGCACAACATCACTGTGTAGGATCAGCACTGAGGTCACTGCAATAATTTAGTCAGTAGATTAGAGCACCAAGAGCTAACACAAAACCAGAACTGAGACACATAACCATACATTCATAAATAAAATAACCGCAACTGTAGACACAAAAAAGAAGACTTCTCTCAAGGACTATCCTGGAGAACTACGAGTAAATCTAATGTGTGACAGAGATCCTGGCATGGCTGGAGGTGCGGATGCAGTATAAACAGAAAAATAAGTTGTAAAGAGAGTCAGAATCTCCAGCAGGCAACTTTATCCCATGCTGCTATGTTGAAGGTTCTGATACTAATTTTTACTTTATACAAGATGGAAGCCTTTGCTGATCCCTTTTCTAAATTAATGTAACTCCCAATTATAAGGATCCTAAATTCAAACTCGTCCTTTTTTTCAGAATTAAAATTTCAGAATTAAAAGCACACTCGTTCTCTGGATACAGACCTTTGATTACTACTTTTGCTCATGCAGGATTAATGAACTAAGAAGATGTCTGAGGTTTCTCTTTGGTCTTTCTGAATAATTCATATCTTTATTCCTCACTTTACAGATCTGTGATTCAACTTATCACTCTAGGTGCCTTTTCTATGAAACTAGTTTTAAAAGATGCACCCAAATAGTCATCAGTGTGTCTGTCTTGTCTTTATAGTTCAGTGCATGTATTTAGGCTGCTTTTCATCCATTAATAGTTACTGGTATGAATGCTATAACAAAATGCATTGTCCTCACTTGAAATATATGTATTTGTATTGCTAGAAATCCACAAAGGGGCCCACTGACTGGGGATACTATTAGCATACTTGGAGTTTCATTGTATTTCTCAGACAGGGAAAAAAACATGCCTTAAAAAAGTTTTCCTGGCAAGTTGGAAACATTACTTGAGACCTGCCTCCACTATTGTCTAGTGCAGTTATATGTTTTCTTTGCTGCTGCTATTACACAAGGTTTTTCCTATACTAAATATGACCCATGCATTTTCATTCAGATTATAAAACTTCACAGACTAACACAGAAATATGTATTTGATTACTGTTGCATTAATTTAATACATGCATTAATTTAATAGAACAATGAAACAAAATTTGTTCTGTTGTCTATACTGAGAATTGAGAAGAAGTTCTTAACAATCCTTGAATGATGAATCACTCACTTGTTAGTGATAGCTTCCCTCTCCTGCCTGCGCCGGTTTTACTAAATCACTTGTCATCTGGTAACTAAACTGCCAGGATATGAATGATACTAGGCAGAATTCAGACATTCTGTATATCTAATATTTCAGAATAACTTTTATTTAAAAACCATCTTTAAAGAAATGGTCTCAAAATTACATTTGGTCCAGACTCTTCAGTACCTGCTGCTGCTCAGCAAAGAGAGTTTCAGGTATTTGAAATACAATTTTGGTCTATATACCATATATACAACGCTCTATAATTTAATTCATTTCATTAGAAAAATGAGGTTCCAATTTATTAAAGACATGCTTTTGCCATTTAGTTGTAATTGAGTATTGCATTCCATAAATCCTTCTGCAGTTTTCCTTTAGTCCCTTCCTTGAAATAATAAGATTGAGCAATAAACAGTAACCATATGTTCTTAATTTTATACTTATTTCAGCTAGTTATATTCTGTCCATGGATAACTTGTTACATTTTATTTTTAATTTGATAAAATTCTCACCATTTACACAGGAGTCAGAAAGTAAGTAAAATATCTGTGCTAACAATGTCAAATTAATTTTTCTGTGTCTCTGAAAAGCCGGAAGAGGCCCGAAGGTATCTATTTTTATGATATCTTAAATAGGGCAAATGGTAAAAGTGGAAGTATTAGTGTAAGTACCAGGTAGATACCATGACTATTTATTAAAATCATCAGGTTATCTAACAGGTTATCTGCATTTTGCATGAAACTGTACACATAACCCCTTCAAAATTTTCAAGGTGGAGAAATAGCAAATCTTGCCAATTTTTTTCCCCTTTATACTACTTGCACGAGAATTATTTTCCTGCTAAAACCTTGAAAAAGCTGGCTACTGAGATTTTCATTCCATTAAAACTGAAAAACTTGATTAGGGTTGGAGTAAGTGCAAGGATAGCAAATGGAATCTGTAAAATGACCAACTATCTTAATTTTCGTATGCTAATCTTTTATTTGAGAAGCTGTAATTTGGAACTAGTATCTTCCCATGCCAAGCCCTGCAACAGCTTCTCAGATGCTAAAACCTGGATTAAAAACCTTCCTCTAAATCACTAAAACTAATAAGACCAGCTGTTTCAATGGCAAATAGCTCAAACAGCTCTAGTAAAGCTATGTGTCTAAATCAAAAAGTTGGGTCTCCCATGGTAGGACAGACAGAAATAACAGGCCTAGTGGCACCACCTCAGCATCAGCTAGAGATTAGATTATACTGTTTAGAAGCAGAAAGTGTAACTGTTTTCTGCTGATGTCATCAGAAAAATACCTCAACTCAAACTGTCACTGTCCTGACGAGGAAAGAGCTACATGAGAGCATATGCTGGGACAGTCTAAAGAAATTAGTCATCTTAAATCCATCTCTTAGTATTTGGGAAGTTGCTTTGCAAAATTCAGGTATTGTTTTCTGGAAGTAAAGCTAAGTCAAAATTAAGTTATGCTCTGATCAAATTCCATATCAGGAAATGCTGCTTTCAAATTTTTGTAAAAAGAAAAGGATAGGTAAATATTAGTTTGTTGTGAAGAAGATAAAAAATGAAATATTTTTATTGATATTTCTCATGGGTTTTGTGCACAGAGATTAACTTCACAAAGAAAAATATTTTTTCAAAGTTATAGATTATTATCTTTTCATAACTGACATTTACCATTGTTCACCATTTACTCTGGCATATTTACCCTATTTTTTACTGCTTTAAAAATAATTGAGCAAGAAACAGAATTCCAAAAAGGAAAAGAGAGACTCAAAATGTAACTGCTGTAGTTCATAGCAAAATGCAATGCAATGCAGATTTCTTTGAGATAGCTGAAGAGACGTCCAGTCAAAATTATCTGTGGGTCCTAAGGCAAGGAATACATGAAAGTCGGTTTCATAAAAATAGGTATTTTAAGGAAAGAAGTGATTTCCTCAAAGGTGAAAACAGCCTACAGCACTTAGCACCTGGTCAGAACACACCTCTTCTCTAAAATGTGATCTACTAATATAAACTATGAGAATTTGTGTTTACAGATCCTCACTGACTAACACATAGGATTTATTTTCCTTTTTTCGATTCCGTTCAACATTTACCGTTGATTCCATTGTGTCAGGTTTTTTTAGACTGTAAGTTTTCTGTAGCAATGATTACAATTTTTGCCTGTATTTGTACAGGCAGCCTCAGTAGCCTATAGGCATTAGTGTTACATAACTATTTAAAATAAAAATAATGAAATCACCACCAGGTGTTTATTAATAAAATTAATAAAACCCAGAAGACAAAAATACTTACTTGTTATGAGAATATGAAATCAACTAATAAGGGTATGCCACAGAAATAATACATTATCAATCCTTAATTAAAACTTGCTTTAAAATGATTTAGAATGGGGTGGTGATAAGTGGCTGAATGTGAACTGGTAGTTCACATCGGCTGAAACCTGACCAAAGAACAGTAAATGCAGCAAATGTTTCACGTGCTTCAGGGATACTGCATGCAATTTCTTTTAATGTCCTCAGTAATGACTTGAAATTAGGTGTGAAAGCATGTTAACTAAATCTTAAGAACCCTAACCTCAACAAAGAAAACATTGCAAGACTTTGGAAATCTGTGTAGAATATATTCCATGAGGTTCAGTCTGACTGGTGAAAGATTATACAGATGAGAAAATACCCAGAAGAGATTAGATTACAGACCAGAAAGCAATTTCAAACCTGTCTGAAAGATCCAGAAGCTGCTTCTTGGGAAAATATTGTTGGACATTACCCTCTCACCAGACTTTGCTATGGATAGCCTTTCCCCCCACTTATTTGCCTATTTGTGATCATAGCCATTCCAGTCATCTCTTTTCTTCCCTCTACCTCTCTCCAACATTTGCTTTTGAATTAATTTGTTTCTATTTCTTATCTCCTCCGCCTAGGAGTGGCAAATAACAGATTAAGATTTCTCCATCGTGGTCAACAGTACCTAGTAAACTGGAATAATCAAAAATTGATAGGTTATGTAAAGGAATGAACCTGGATTCCTCAGATATGTACCTCCAAGTTGTAGAACTCCCCAAATAAATAATCTGACCCATTTATTTATAAAATTGACCAAAACCTCTAGGAATTCTTTAAATGCAAGCCTGCCTTGTATTTTCTTTAACACCATAAGTTGCCTCTGAGAAGGTGTGAGAAGAGATCAAGTATCAATACTTGAAGTATTGGAGAAACCTGAAGCAAGACAAATGAAAACCTTATGCAATTTGAGATGAAGGGTCTCTTTCTTAGCCCATCAACCTAATTGGAATAGAGTACTTAATCAACATTTTGCAAATACATTCCAGTGTTAAAGATCCCTACATTCTAACGTAAAATAGCACAATATATGTAACACAAATTTCTACAGCTAGACCTCATTAAAGGTGTTGATTTTACCACTGGTATTTTAGTGAAGATATATGGCAGTATATCAAATGTCCATCTTAAGAAGTGAAACATTATTTCTGGCTGAGAAGAAAAGATAGTCTTACCTTTATTTTTCTAAGAAATGTCAAATCTCAGAATTTAGTCTCTGTATCTTTTGCTAATATGAAAAGAAAGAAGCTGCATTTCTAGAAGAAAATGGAATTGGTAAGAAAGGTTTCTCCTTGGGAGCTGAAGCTTCTTCAAGACTGCAGTTCCTTCAAGACTCTCTCATTCTTTTTCCTGTGTCCAAAGCTTCTCAAAAATTAATTGCAGTAGACAAAGATAAGTCTACATATTCACGTAGACATATTTTTCTGACCTAAGAGCACCGAGAAGTAGGAAAAGCAGGATTGAAAATGGGTTATTTCACAAAACCTAATACAGACCAAAAATACATTTACGAATACTCATAAAGTGATATGCATTTTAAAAATTCAATTTCATCTTTTACCTGTATGCTTTAACTAAAAGGGAAAAATGGGTTTTGTTGAGATTACTGCATGACTAGTGAAGTCTTTGGAAAATGGGATAACTGTGCTCAGGCTAAGAGGAGTGTGCTCACCTGTCGTTTGGGGAATCAACAGGGTATCACTACTCCCCATTGGATTTACTGTCTTTAATCAGGAATAGAATTTAATTAACTCTATATATTCATGAAAATACGGACACTTCTTCAAGTTATTTATCTTAGAGAATGTTGGTACAAATGTTTCTCTTTCTGCAACAAAATTTTTCTTCTATGCCAAGAATGTAATAGCCGAAAAACACAATATCTTCAGGTTCTTGAACATAAATGACTTGCATCATTACAAGAGCTGACCAAAGGTGGCCATGCCTTTTTTAATAATCTGTGTACCTAGTTCATTAAATTTAAATAGTCTACTTACATGTATTAGTCTTCGGCCATTGAGATTGAGATGACCTGTCTTTGAGACATTTATTCTCATTTGAATATCTCATCTAGATATATTTCTGGCTTTTTTCTACTTTTTTATGTTGTTATTTTGCTTTTACTTCTAGAGGAGAAAAGAAGACATCCTTCTCTTTTAGGTCTCTGCTCTTGCCAAAGCAGCGCTTAATAAAACTTTTCTCCAAATTTAGTAAGAATGAACAGCCACTGTAGGAACTCTGCAGGTAAAATAAAGAAAATCTGAGTAGACACAGATCAGGTCAGAGAGAACACAAAAGGTGGGAAAACAAAAAGTGAAAGCTTTCTATTAGACCACTCTTTCTCTTGTTCTTAAAGATAGAGGATGTCCAAGTACTTCAAGTACAGAAAATATGTTCCAAAAACTAACCTAGAATTTACCTAGTACTCATTCCTATCAATCTAGAATCGCATCATCTCAAATAAACAATAAGTGGTACCACAGTTAGGACTTCCATTTTTTAATAATGTAACATAAAGTCATTCCAACAATTGCTAACAGTAAATTCTTTCAATGCCCTGGTCATTTTGAGTAAGGCACTGATTCAGCACATTTTGCTGTGGTGAGTCACTACTGGAGAGGCTCCACTGAAGACATCTGAAAGCTGTGTCTCCAGTACTGACCTCAGGGAATCATGACTCTGCCACCAGTGATACTTATCCACCAATGCGTATTTTACACATGCAGCTTTCCCTGGGGGTACGTAGGGGACTTCCCCATCCCTTTGCCTGTTGGGCGCATCTGGATTCTGCCTCTGAAGCTGCACTGTGGCTGAAATCTGATCTCATGGTCAGATACAGCAAAATGTTCAAGTGCTGTTGCTCACAAGTTTCAAAATAATATGAAAGGGATTCTAGACGTTTCTAATGAAAGAGCTGTCACTTATACTAAACATTTATATGACATTTATTTTCAAAAGAGGGTGTGTAACCTCTATCCAGTTGTAAAATATTTGCCAGTTTGCAAAATGTTGAGGAGTTAATCTTAATGTGAAAATTGTTAATAACACTAGCAGTGCAGGTAATTTCAACAAATTTGTACTTTGAATTAAAGCACAAGGCAGAGAACCTTTATTCACATATAACCCTAACATGTCTGCACCTCTGTGCATCATGGTAGTATAGTAGTATCACTGGTAGGCACAGCAATACTTGAAGGAACCACGCTGGCTGAATTGTGTGCCCTTTGTCCTGAATTTATAATAGGCCTAGGCCATGTCAGTGTAATCTCATCACAGGATTTCAACTAATATCTCATCTCATATAGTTTTTAGCCTTTTTTTCGGTATAACGCAGACACTAGCAATACATTAAAAAAACAAAACAAAACAACAACAAACCTCTGGGTTCTTTTCTTAGTCTAATATCTTTGGTTCTCACTCCAATACCAGAAATTTTCATGGACAGGTCCAGATTATACAGTTTTACTGTAGCTGAAAGTTATGATAATTATTTTGGCTGATGTCATGTTGACCAAAATATTTTTTATTTAGGGTAGATGATTTGATTAATCTCCTAGGAATGAATCATAGGTAAAATCTCAGACCTAGTCAGAGGTTACTCCTGATGGACAGAATACGTATATTCTTTCTTGCTGGGCTCTTTCCTGAAGTCTTCTGCATATGTGGCATGAGCATTTATTTTAAGACTGTTTCAAATTCTGAGACATGATATTGCTTTAGAAAATATTTCAAACTATATCCCCATGCACTTGAGCTCCCATTCAATGTAATGATAAACTGGGAAAGAAATAAATGGTGTTATTCAAAATGAGTATTCTTATAAAGACCATTATAGAACAATACGCCAGTGATGTCATCAACTGTATGGAATCTCATGTTAGAGGCAAATACAATGAATAGAAATCATGGGCAACCGTATGGATATGTGGTGTTAAGCAATTATAGACGTGTTAATCCAGTTTTAGATTAACAAGAAACAGATTTATCCACAAAATTAATTGTCCAGATTCAACCAATTCCTAATATGTTGGGTACTCAAAAAATATTCTGACAAGTGAAACACTAGTACATACACCAGTATCCACTGGGAAGATGTTAAAGACATCACAATAAAACACCAGTTAGCAATATGCAAATACATCACAGTATTGATTTTGCTAGGTAAGAAAAAAATAAAAAGCTTTGTTTGTAAAGTAATACTCTTTTCTAAATTTTTCTAGGGAAACTTATGGAAATGCATTTGCAACAGAAAACATTGCTTATGAACGTAAGAAGAAATAACAAACTAATCTTGGAAAATTAATTGAATCATTAAGAACCATGCAGTTGTAACACTTACTTTCCTAGTCTTACTATGCCCCAGAAACTAATCAATACAAAATAAGAAAGAATAAACTTAGTGTAGCACAAGATTAATGGACTGTATTTAGAACTTGACAGTTGTCTAGGAAACCGAAAGGGAAAAAATTGGAACTGCTGTTTGAGAGGCTTACACACAGTTGTTGACTGAATGTGATCGTTACTACATAAGGAAGAAAATGTACAAAAAGTCAACATGAAAATAGAATGCTTTATACCCAGAGTTTAACACAGCATATGAAAAATGTACATGGATTTCTCCAAGGCATTTATTCAGGCATCCTGGAACTGTCTAATTAAAACTTAACCAAACCTTATAAGTGGAATGTTTTCCAAATGGGTGTGTCTTAGATCTAGTTACAACGTGCACGTAATAAATCCAAAGGTTCAAAGCCCGTGAGTTAGAACTTCTATCACCTCTTTAAAAGTTATCTCTTATAATGTTGAAATTTCAGTATATTAATAAAATATTGTACTCATGAGAGACCTATAGCTTAAAGTGATATATTCTACAGAATGATAGCTAGTGTTATAGCTGCTACTAGAATTCTAGTATTCTTCCTATTATAACGCTAACTACAACAAGTTGACATGTAGGAAACACATGGCAAGTAACTTAAACTGGTGCTAGTAAAAACCTTTCAGGAAGACTCCTCTGATGGTCATTTACAGCTGCACTCAGTAGGTAAGAAAATCCTTCCTAATACAGGTTGAATTTTATTCATATTGATTTTGGTCAGAACTTCTGTCTCAGGTCAGATTTCTTCATACGAGCATTTGGCTTTAAATATTAGTGACAGGCTTTTCTTTAGACATTTCATCTAAATGACAGTAAACATTGGGATTGCCCTCCTTCAGTTCAATCTGACCTTGGACTCTTGGGCCCTTTTGAAATTGCCTACTTATTTCTGTCAGCAAGTTTACACCACTCAGACATGAAAATAACATTATTGATTGCTTTTCATACTGTAAAGCCAAGTCCTTTTCTTAGTATTATAAACAAGTTTTGCAGATTGTTTGGCTATTAGGTTAGAATAAACTTAAAATTATTTAAAAGATTCAAAGCTGTTTTTGATCAGTGGAATTTATTTTGCTCTTGATAAGGTGCAAGAGTGCAAGTTAGGTGTATACCTTCACCCATCATTTAAAAGGGCTCTCTATGTAGCATAAAAGTTATCACACAGTTTAGATTTAGAGAATTATTATTCTATAAAGAGTGCTTTTCAATGGAAAACACAGTCAAATATCTACTGAAATAAGAATAATTATCTGTGGTGAAAAGTATCTATCTCTGAGTGTCACTGGGAATTTAGGTTAACTTTGCTAAAATGTATAGGCATTCTTCATTCCTATGACTTAATATCCTAATTTTGTTGTCTACCAGTTCGATCCTTATTATTTAACCACTGCACCATCCCATATATATTCAAAAGTAAATGTTCTTTATAGTGATAACTGTGGAAAAATTACTGTGCTCAAGGAAATCAAGTTGATATCATATTAATTGCATCTGAGAAAAAAACCCCTGAGTTTTTAGGTGGGACACAGACGAATTCACCTTCAGGTTTCCAAGATTGCTACACATATATTTCAAATATTAATAAAAAGGGATAAAAATATTCTTGTATCAGAGTCTTCTACAGTTATACTGTTGTCCTCTGTGACTGGCTTTTGAGAAGGCAATGAGAGTTTTTTGTTAAGCAAGAACATTCATTTTAACATCTGAAAGCTTTGCATTTGGACATATTTAAAATTAAACCAAGAAATTTGGGTTCCTATGAGTATATTTTTAGCCTATGAGTATATTTATATACATAAATTTGGAATTCTTCAGTGTGCCCAAACATTAAAAGACAGTACAATAATGACTAAGAAAGGGCAGAGTTTTCAGCATATGCAAACCAAGGCAGGCAAAAAATTGGGACATGGGGGCCCAAATTCAGACTACATGAACTCAGAAAATTTTTGCTTCTATTCCAGAACTATCAGGTAGTGAAAGGACATAATTTATCCTAAATGGTGGCAGATTTCTTCTCAATTAATACAGTAGCCAGACCACATAGTATTATGTTGCCCTACATAAAAGGAACTACTTTTACTGTGAACAATTAATTTTCTCATTTAATTCTTCACCTGCATTTCTGTAGTGATTTTGAACAAAAATTGAAACTTTCTAGAAGCCTATATAATCATACATAATAATATTTTATGGTTAAGCAGATAAAGGAAATTTCTTGCTTCACTTTGCTCTTAAAATGAATTATGCTAAAAGACCATAAACACTCATGCTGTCTCATATCAAAAAGGGACAGGGCCTTAAAATTAAATAAGCAACATCTAATTTAAGCATAATCAATATATAAATAGAAATTGCCTGCAATGTATACTTATTCCAAGATCTTCCTGTTAAGTGACTATACTGGGTATGGTAAAGGGGATCACAGAGCTAGTAGTCCTGATACTCTTCCCAGCCATTTTCCTTACTGGCATCTGTGATATCCTCTCAGATTTACCAGTGTGCCTCATTGCCTTCATTCGGGAAATCCTGCAAAGAAATGTGAGGATGTGCCTGATGCATCACACGGACAGGGAGTCAGCTGTATGTGCTCTTCAGCTGATCTATACATACGTAGTAACTTCGACACACGTGAAACATCAGCTTTGCTGAGCACGTACAGCATGTATGCAATCTACATATCTCGGATGTGCCAGACTCATGCGTGTATATAGCCAATATATACGTATTTAAAATGTGACCATTTGATAAGGATACATGACATCCAGCAGGCTGACCCAAAGAAGTATCAGGAAAAAGAATTCCAGGTTGAAAAAGTGACTTGTGCATGTGGTAGCTCCATGATTACACTTCCCTAAGTAAAACTATTCAGTAAAAAAAAGATCAATAGCAAGAATTAATAACTAGACAAATAATTAATCTGATCATAAATAATCTTTTTCTTAAGATTTCACATGTGAAAGAACATCATAAAAGCTCAAGGTCTTTAATTAAATTTTAAATGTTTTAGTTGCATTTCTCACTGTAAAACACATTCCATGATCTGTCTTAGTTGATAGAGTAAGTGAACAGTAATTCTTCGTACGAAGATATTACCAAGACTGGTGACCACATTAAAGTTCAGTAACAGTTTGAAATCACAGTTTTGTGGTGGATTGGCTGGTGCTTTTTGTTTGAGGTTTGTATTTTGGTGGGGGGGGGGGGTTGCTGTTGTTGGTTGTTTTGTTCTGTTTGTTTGTTTGTACTGGGAAGAAACAATTTTGGATTGGGTAAAGAACAAATGAGACACTATATATTTTTGTGACCTAGAATTTAACTTGCTTACTCCTGTTTAGGATTACAGTGGCACTACATACACATTCTGGTTACTCAAGAGCATATGCTGTTCCTACTCTATATTTATATTTTCAAGTATCACAGTCCCTGCCTGAGCTGCTCTTATCCCTATTCCCTCTGCTTTACCCCATCATAAGACAAGGAAAGTCAAGCAGTAACTATCACAGTAATATACTAGGGATTCCAGCTGTTCATAAAGAAAATTTTGATGAAAGCAAACGAGATACCAGCTCCAGTATCAAGGTCCTATGGGAGTCTTATTGGTAAATACCAAAGAGAGAGATGCCATTGCAATGTGCTTCACAGCTTTTAATCAGGAGTAGTAGATGTAATGAGTAACATCAGATTTCCAATTAAGAGGATGCGTTTTTCCTACAGGTGGATTTTATGGTGGTTGATGCTTGATTTGATGGACTCATTGACACTACAGCTCAGAGTGTGTACAAGTGTTCTGGAAGCAGTCTGAACTAGTGAGCATCAATTTTACTACGATATTTTAAACCTTTTATTTATTCGAGTGAGGAAGAGAAAACCAATATTTCCTGTAAGAGCAACAGTATATGTTACTGATTAACATTTATATGGTTAAAAATACCCCAGAAGAGTTACACTGAGTGGAAAATAAGGATTTTTTCTAACTAGAATTTTGAAAGTTAAGTTTCTAACTTCTAAATATAATTTTGTGATAAAGAACAGAGTAAATGTAACTTCCTGAAACTTATTTTCAATAGCCATTGTCAGAATTCAGAAAATAAATCATCTTAACAAATAAAGCCGCAAATATCAGAAACTTGCAGTTATTCTCCTTATGTTTGACTGAAGCAGTATTCAAGCAATTTTTTTTCATTTGTCCCTTTATGGCAAGAACAGCTTATGGGTAAAAAGGACCAAGATTTGTATTTTAGAAAACAAGGTCACAGCTTGCTTGCCTTGTACAAAGAACTCTTTTAGTGTCTGCTACTCACAGATTCATCAAAAGTTATGGTAATGTGGTAAAAGACTCCAGTAATGTAATTAGGACATAGCATACACACAACAAATAATACTGGGCTGAGATGAGAGCAGCAGAAGGAAATGGATATCATCAGTCAGAAAGTTCCATTTTACATCCCACTAGCCTTTTTTCCTTCTACAATCCTTACTCTTTTGAGGGCAAATACATTTCTCTCCATGTCTAATCTGCTTAAGATACAAGTTACCTCATCTAATGCTATCTGTGAAGAGGTGAAAGTACAAAAGGTGTCACCAGCATACTGATTAAAACCCCCATACTTTCTGTGGTTTCTTCTTTCCCTTGATCCTTTCCCATTCCATGTTACCCAATAATAAAAGGAAATGACCAAACTACTCTCTGACAATCTAAGAGGGCACAGGGGATTTGGTTTGTGTTCTCCACTGAAAACATGAAATTGTCTACCTTTGCTAGCATCTAGTATTATCTACACAGAATTTTGCTATACTAAGCTTAATCGGCACAGCTCAGAAAATCAGTATGGGGTTAGGGTCTTAACTTCTGCTCATTAGAGGGAAAAATCATAAACTGACAAGACAAGCATTATTTCTATAAATATCAAGACCTAATAAGCAACAAATCTGTTTAACAGGTATGAAGCTTCAAATTGCTGCAGCAGCTCACATTCTCGTCTTTAACAACATTCCACCCCAAAATGGAGATGTGCAAAAGAGCAAACGTTAATATTAAACTGTTAGAGTTAAAAAGCATCCTTCTGAAATTGTTTTCTTGACAAATCAATTATGAAAGCACAAATATGATATGTTTCTAAAACAAACATCATTATCACTGATTATTAACCTTGAAGTTAAACAAGGACACTACAGGCACCACAAAGAATACAAATTAAAAACTTCTTTCTTTCATGTCACTACTTCAGGTACAGGCCTCGCTTGCTACTCTGAATATCACCTGAAAGCCACTCCTGCTTTTTGTGTATAGATTGAGGTGCTGATTTGTAAACTATGAGTTCCTTATTCTGCTGTATAGGCTTTTTTAGCACTTTTAAATTTTCATTGTTTTCTTTTGGAAATACTAATATAACACATATACTTTTAATATCTGTGTGTGTCTGTAGTACTACTAGTGAAAAAAAGAATTCACATATCCAAGTGATCTTCAATAGATATCTTCCTTTTACCTTTAATAACTGACAGCTTTAATTATTACTGATAACAATGAAAAAGACAATAGATGAATGGACAATAAAATGAAGAAATGTAATCATTCTTGTGTTGATTTCTTCAAACAGTCCTATTAAGAAGCATATATTAAGACTGACAGTAATATTAAAGACAAATTGTTAACTATATACTTAGTGTGGACCTCTGGTTAATTAACAGTTGGTGAGTCCATTCTCTCCTACACATAACCAAGCAAAAAATGGCACAGAAAGAAAATATTTCCATATATATTTTTTACAAAATTTACCTAATAAGGGAATTTCTTCAAATACCATATTTATATATATGGTATATATATTGAAAATAGCAGTAATAAGCAACATAGATTTTATTCCTGAATCATCAGAATATGAGATGCTCAGAATCTTATGAGACCTGCTCTTCCTGAGCCTGAATGTCACCAGATTTTTCTTTCTAGAAAACAAGGTCACTTCTATAAAATGCTTGGAATTAATGTAGTATACCTTGATTATAAAATGATCAGATTTTGTGAGGAAGACTACTGCATTACAACATCACATTAAGAGTAAGATACCAGATACCAGGTTTAACGAGGTTAAAAAGAAAAAAAATCACACCATCATCACAATCAGTCAATACAAAATGGCTTTGAATTCCCCGTTCTATCTTTGGCTCTACCTTAACAGCAAACCAGAGGGTACAATCCAATTCCAAAATGTGGAAAAGATCATGTTGCCATGATTTATTATGGGTAAAATTAAATGTTTTGCCAGCTTACCTGATTGAAAGAGAGTGAAAAATCACTGCAAAGCCCAGCGTCCAAAAATAATATAATATATGTCTCCTCCTGAAATAGTCCAGATTTCCATCCAGAAAGCCTTACTAATTGATCATAATTTCTGTATTCTCGGTGGAAAAGAAAACACAGAGACCTTTCCAGAATCCTCTCTGCTTCAGCCTCCGCTTCCTGTTCTCAGTCACTCTATGGTACCCAACATATAAGAGAAAACAGCTTATTATGCGGAGGGGGGCCGGGGAGGGGGATGCAGGGGCGCAGTGACGAGCCCGCAGCACCTGACGTGGCAGCTCCACCTACTGGTGGCGATCCCGAGCGCGGAGCGAGCGCAGCCTCCCAGCCTGCTCCCTCCCGCTTTGCTCTGACCTGCACTTCCAACAGCTCCTGGGTAATAAGTTCCTTGAGGCAAGGAGCAGAGCAGATCAACAGAACCACACTGATTATTGAATAACCCTTTAAAATACTTTTTTCTTAGAATAATTAAATTTAAAACCAGTTGTCTGTATACATTGAGCAGAGCATCTGGTTTTAAATGTGCTGTTTCCTTTAAAATGCATGGGAAGGGAGGAGTGTGTAAATAAGAGAGCACAGACAGGGACTGCCTCCCTAACTGGTGTACCCAGAACTTGCTGATTATCTTGATACTGTCTTATTCATTAAATACTACCACGTATTTTTGGCATCTTGTTCATTTCTTTCCAGTGTGTAAAATGTACTATGCTTATATAAAAAGCATAGCTCAAAGTCTTTCCCTTACACAGGATTCCTGGGCATGTGCAGATTTACATCTGCTTACCTAGGATTCCTCTGGCCATCCTGGGAAGAATTATCAGAGCAGTGGCTCCAGCACCGCCTGGTCTATGGGCAGCAGTATTGAGTGAATAATGTCCTTCAGGCAGCATATTATTTTGTCCTGCCTGTCAGTTTGAGGAGTATTGCATCTGTGGAAAGCCAAGGGTAGAAATGCTGAGCAATGTCAGCAAGTGTGTGCAATATACTGACTCACAGCCTTGGGTTAGAGGCCACTACAGTTCCCACCTAATCGAAAATCAAGCTGCCAGCTTTGTCCAGTCATGTGGAATTTAATCAGCAAACATTATTCCACAAAACAAGATGAAAAGAGTATAAGAAAATCTTAATATTTTGCTCTTTTGTAGCTCCTGTAGTTCCTTTCAATGTCCCTTCTGCAGACCCTGGAGACAGCCCCATTCTCTGTCCCCTGGTCACATACTTTGTTTTGGAAGTGAGGACCCCAGGGCAGCCAGCATGTATCCACCCTGATGGTCACTACCAAATCACAACTGCACAAAGCAGCAGAAGTGATGATAACTGCCTACAACTCATGTCCCATACCTCTCACATCAATAGATATCCCTATTTCAGTTAGCATTTATCCTTAAGCATTTGTGTCAATTTGTGAGTAGTCATTTGGGTTTTAGTTACACTTGCTGTGTGCTTGACATATATAAATATCAAATTCCTGAATCTGGCAGTAGCAAACAAATAAATTTTCAAGGGATGTATGTATTCTGTATGTACAGAATATTTAGTATATTAAGTGAAAGAGATGTACCTCCACCTTGGAAATGTTTGGGTTCTGTAAAACTGGGGCACTATGAGACAGTCCTGATCACACTGTTCAAGCAAATCCCTCTTTTGGTTTCAAAGAGACTTTGTGAGTGTGAACATATACCACAGTCTTACTAAAAAAAAATTTTAAAAAATATTCTCCTTTCTATTTTAATATTTAATAATAATACAAACTTTCAGAAGTTAAGAAGGAATATATTTTTAATAAAAAACTGTTCATTGCCTCTACAGCATAGGTTTTGCTTTGATGAGACAATGTTAATTTAGCAAACCCATGAATGATGAGAAGCTGGTATCTACATTTTAAATTGCTTAGGAATATTGTTTTGCAAATGTATTGTGTTTTGAAAATCAAACCAATCCTTGGATAGGACTTTCATTTGCTTACTTGCTGCATTTCTTTTATTTAACATTTTTAATCTTAAAAATTTTCTTAGGGTGTTTGAAGGTTTTCTTTAGAAAATCTTTATGTCATTGTCCAAATGTAATCCTCATCTAGTAACATCATAGTTAAGGCGGAGTTATACTTGTTGAATCTCTTTCTCCTGGAAAAATAAAGAAATTCTAATCTACATGACAAACTATTTCAGCTTCATTAAAAAATAAGAAACATAGTCCTTAATACTAGCTGTTTAATTCCAACAGAAATAGGTATATGAAAAATAATTTTGAACATAAGCTGGTTTAGAGATTCGGTTCTCTGACAAGTTTTAAAACAGTGTAGTCTCAGAATAGCTAATTTTTGTGAACTAATGTTCCACATGATAGTTAGATTAATGTCATATTATTAGAGAACAGCCAGTCCTGCTTTTTTTGATAGTGTCCTTATATTTGTTGCAATCTTCTGTCATATACCAGTTGGCACAATGACTATACTTAATGTATTTGTCTATACCAAGACAGCCTTCTCATAAGTGTAGATCTGCTATTAGAGAAATGTTGTCACTGATTTAAACAGTTCAATTATCAAGCCTCACACTAAAAAAAAAAAAAAAAATAAAAATCCAGAAATCCAGAAAATCTGTTTTGTTTGTAGAAATGCTAATGCCACACAAAGTCATCATAAATGATTCATTTACAGAATCAAAATGGTTGGGTTGGAAGGGACCTCTGGAGATCATCTAGTCCAATCACTCTGCTAAAGCTGGCTCACCTAGAGCAAGCTGCACTGGATCACACACAGGTGGATTTTGAATATCTCCAGGCAAGGAGACTCCACAGCCTCTCTGGGCAGTTTGTTCCAGTGCTATGCCATACTCAAAGCAAAGAAGTTCTTCCTCATGTTCAGATGGAACTTCCTATGTTTCAGGTAGTGTCCACTATCCCTTGTTCTGTCACTGGGCACCACTGGAAGGAATCTGGTCTCATCTTCCTGACATCTGTCCTTAAACCGTTATATGCATTGATAAGATCCCCTCTCGGTCATCTCTTCTCCAGGCTAAATAGGCCCAGATCATACATGGCTCATGTAGGGCCTATATTCTATTTTAATCATGTACAGAGTTTGAATCATGTTCTTAAGAACTCCTTACCACTTTTTAAATCTATCAATGGAACTAAAGGGCACGAACAAATAACTATATATATATACTATAAATAATCAAACCATCTATAAGTAACAACTCCCCCCCAATCCCCTGACCTTTTAAATATGAAAATTTAATTTTAAAAACTCTCTATATAATATATGTATGTGGTACATATTATGTATACAAAACCTCTCTCATTTCTTCCCTCTTCCTCACTAGATCCCACAGCCAAATCTAAAATCAGAAGTGGTCATTCAAACGACAACAACAAATAGGCTGCTTTGACAAAAGTAATTTATAACAATTCCAGCCTGACACTTGTTTTAGTTTAAATTATCGGTACAACTTTTAATGAATCATCACTGAGAGTTCAACTCAGAAATTACATTTAAAAATGTAGCTTGAAAAGCCCTGACATTTCTAAATAATCTGTCTGGGAATCCTGCCCCAGGTGCAGTTTTGTCCTCAGTAAAGACTCAATAAATGCAAAGCTATTCAGTCACTTTTAACTAAATAGCTAAAATACAAATGTTGAAATATCTTATTTCCAAAGAGAAAAATAATTTTGAAGTGTTGAACATAAATGAATACTCCTGCATGGGGTCTCATAAGGGCAAGCCCTGTACATTGCTCACATGTAAATTTTCAGCATCAGCTTGTTTTAAGATCAAATATTTTTTTGATTGATACAATTATTTGTTGACAATAATTCTCTTTAGTAATTCTCGGGCACTTTTGTGAACACTAACATGTAAAGGCACTAAAATATAAGACATGATGTTCTAACTATTCCTTCAACTACTTATATGTATTTGCCTTGTGATGGAAATGGCACTGTTTAGCTAAGTGAAATGAATGTGACTTTAATTTGAGTTCAAGAATGGCTAATATAAGTGTATAAATCTACTTTTTTATCTTTAGTTTCTCTCCTTTTTTTTTCTTCTCCTTTTGTCCCTAGAGTGCAGAATCAACAAAAAGCCCTGCTTTTAATAAACTTTGTACTAGCTACTAATGCATATTTACAAGCCATGACCCTGACAGAGTGGCTTTCCAACTAATAATCTGCACTTTTACTTGAGAATCTATTTTTATTTGACCGCTGCACACAGTGGTAAGCAAAATTTAGGGAAGTGGAACTCCATGGAAAAATCTGGTCTAATATTTAAGGAAGAACAGTGGTAGCCTGAAGATATGCTGTCAACAATCTGTACTTTAATGGCTGTGGATTTTGATACAACAAAATTATTTTAACATTAATTTTAGTAAATAGTAGTTAGACCCCTTCAACTCTTGAAGAAGAACCAATAAGAAGGCAATAAACAAATTGACTCAGTTGCGATAATTCCGTTAGTTTAGTAAAAATGAAGCAAAAGTAAGTCAAAAAGCATAAACCACCACAGCCACCTTCCATATGTACCTAAGTGCTTCCAAAATATTAACCTCAGGTTACAACTTTCTTGTCATTCAGATGAACTAAAATCACAATTATAAAATAATCTTGAGCTGAACAAAATATACACAACAATCACAGCTTGGAGATGTCTTAAAATATTCACTTTATAAATCCTCTTACTCTGTTCATATATTTGGAAATAGTAGGACTCTTGTGTTTCTATGTTTTGAAGAAATAAGATCATAGTATGAGACTGATGTCTAAGTTCAAGATAATTAGCAGCAGACAATAATAAAATAACTAATCAGTTAAAAAAATTCTCTTATGCCAGTGATGCTAAAGTTAGGGGTGGGTCTAGCTAGCTCTTCAGGAGCTTCGCAGCCGACTTCACTTGGCATTGTGAAGATTGGTGAATCTAGTGAAAGATTTGGTGAAAAGTTCCATAGGTTAACTGGAAGTGCAGTACCATCATGTTCTAGATGTTTCTATCCTCTAGCATGTAGTAGGCACTGCACTGGCTGCCACTGCAGAAGGAGGAATTTCTGAGTGCTAGAAGCAATATTCCTTCTAATCTTGTTAATCTTGCTTGATAAGACTTTTTGTTTATGTCTATTTTGGCACAACAGAGGAGAGTCATAGAAGGCAACTAATTTATTAGGAAATATTTTTTTGCATGACATATAGCTCAAGAACTTACAGAGATATGGGCCAACAGCTTAGGAGGATTCTGAAAAACACTAGATATTTATGTAATAAGAGTTTATAAGGGAGTAGGCACTGACTCAGATAATAAGGATTCAATATCTAAGGCTTGTGTAACTTCCAGAACTTAATGTATGTGTGTGTCTCAGTTCCTCCCCTATGAAATAGAGATAATTCCTGACTTCAGAAGGGGCTATAGGATAAATTAATTTTTTTAGCCAACCAAGCTGTAGACATCAAGAATGAAGAAATATTTTATTATTCTTTGTAATGTCCAAAGAGGCCAGCCAGGCCTAGGAAGCTCTTATTTCAAGCACCATATATTCACACAACACGGACCATGTTCAAAAGAATCTACTATATATCTATATGACAAGAGCAATAAACAAAGATAAAATGCAAACAATTGATTTGGGAGTGAACAAATATAATTTAAGGTAGGCAGATTTTAAGAGGTGGAGAAATGAATTAAATGATACCTCAGCAACAAGTGCACTAGTGTGCTCTCAGAGCTAGTAACAAAATCTAATAATGTACTCCCAGGACACCTATAAACAGAGAGATTGCATTCATATGTTTTCATTCCATTTATTGCTACTGAGTCATGTGGCTTAATTGGTCAGATGAAGGGTAATCATCACTTGGAGAGAGGGGAGGTTTTGTTAAGCAAACCTCAAGTTATGATTTATTTATTTGCGAGTCTTTAAAAGCTGGAATGCCTAGAATAATTGCTCTGTTTAATATCATATGCTTGCCAAGTTGATTTTGCATTAAAAAGTTTCTCTGCATCTCATAGTACGCCCAGCAGTTATCTGCACTAAAAATAGCACCTTTATAACTAAACTATGAAACTATATTACACTGAGAGAGATGGCAAAACATTTTAAACAATTGACTCTAATATGTTAAGGAAAAATAACCGTACCTTGATCGGCTTTTGGTCAATAATGATAAAAATGCAGAACATGTAAACTGTTTGCTGTACTGAATTGTGAAGCAAGCACAAGATAATACCTTAGTGGTTCTACTATAGGCATACAATGTTACAGTGAGCACAGATGGAATTTGTACACATTCCTTTTCAAATCTGTCTTCACCATTGCCCATTAAAAGGGACTTCAGTGTTAGCCCCAGGCAGCCAAGAAATTACTGGCTTTACACTTTGAAAATATTATAAATGTGATATAAAATAGTCTCTTCTTAAAAAGTAACTACCAAGACCAAAGAGTTTTCATTATATAGAAAAATGTTCAGAAATCTTTTAAATTCCAGAGCTATCTTTCTTAGGCAGAGGTAAAATCTGGCAGCCTACACTAATACAACTTTGATGCAAAGATTTTAGATATGAAAGAAATGTAACAAAATTAAAAGATTGCTAATGATTAGTAGTCACCACAGTAGTTTCTCTTAAAGTAACTGGAACTGGGAAAATATTATGCTTCATATTTAGAATCACCTTAAAGTTCAGTTTCACTTCAATGAGTAATTTGCAAAGGTGACTCTCAGATGTTAAAGGCAAGAATAATAGACTTTATGATTTCATCAGAACTAAATAACAAAGGCTAATAACTTTTGATTGAGATTAATTTATGCCTTTTAAAAAGATGACACATCAAGGAACCAGGAACCTATTCAATCTGCAGACCTGTCTTTTGCCTTAGCATTTACAGATTCAGGTCTAGAGATTTGTGGATTAAAAATAGAGAAAAAGGAAAAGAAAGAGTTCTAAATATGTGAAACAGCTATTTATTTGAGGCATGTAAACAACAGGCGTAGATAAGTGTCTGTTGTCCAGAATAGCTGCAAGCATTGCTCCCTAAGCTTAACATCCCATGCGCTGTGGAAACTGGATTTTGACCTTTTGCTCCATCTCTTCTGGGCAAATGTTTTTTGCATGATTTAATAGAATGGTTATTTTTTATGCAGATGACTGTTAGCCATGCTCTAAGAGGCAAAGAGAGATTTCTGGTAGAAACAAGCTCTATCAGCATGGTTGAATAAGCAGAAAGATTCTTCCAGCTATCCTAGTTTTAGGACACTTAAAAAAAAAAATCAGAAAATGAGTTTTGTTTAATGGATACTTGTTTTCATTCCTATGGAATTACTATAATTACTATTTAAATGATTAATAAAACCATGAATAAATCATGTTTGTAGGTGTTGTTGGAGAGCTTTAAGAGATTAAGAATCAGCTCTGAGAGATTTGCTGGGATATCTCTGGATCTCTTCTAAATTTTTCAAAGAGAAACTCTACTTTCTCACAGACAAGTAACTGTTTGAAAGTCTGTGCCACTGAAAAATGCAGTTTGAATGGCAAAATATAAACTTAGAAAACTCCTGTGAATTTCAGCAGTTAAAAGTCTATTGTCTTTGAATTACTGTGGAATTTTTGTATATGTGAGATATATCTCATTTTAATTGTACTCTTCACAGAAGACAGGAAATCAAATCTTGCTTTGCCAATTGGCTTTACCACAAAGCTGTAATTGCCATATACCTACAGATTAAAGGAGTGATATACTCTAGAGGGATTAAAATTACAGAATATAAAACAGAATAAAAGTTTCTCTGAGTTTGTGAAAGAGAAAATATTCTTTATAATGGAGTTGAAATGCAGGTTTATTACCTGTACACCTTTAACGAAATTGGTTCTCTACTACTATGAATTATATATAAGTATTAAAGATTAATATAATCTCCAAATCTCTTGTTTTATCTTACTTTTAATATTTCAGATTTTATAAATTCAAATGATCACTTTTCTTTTAGATAACATAGAAGTAAGTTGAAATAATATTCAAAACTTTAATATTACTTATTCCAATGAAATTATTGTTTTGTGAAAAGTACATTCAAGAAGTGACTTTAGAATTAGGCTTTAGAATATCAACTTCAGCTTTACACCTTAGGTCTACAGTGGGCCTCTATGCATTCATGATGCATTTCTATATTAATACAAAGTTGTCAAAGTATATTCCAAAGCATTTCCTGCTACGTGCCCCACTCGGAAGTGAGGGCACGGAGGAGGAGAGCCAGGCCGCGCTTCAGCACCGTGGACAGCGCCCACTGCGGGTAACACCGGCGACACTTCGCAGGGAAGCCCCTCACAAGGCATAAATAGTTTTGTATGCAGTAGTATTTTAGGGAAAAAAATCCTTAAAGTCAAACTAGAGTCCATTTTTTGGTGACAGTAGAATTTCTAAGATGCTCAGTCCATGCTCACACCACAGGTGTTTTGATCTATTATTATCATTGCTTGCAGTATTTTAGTATTTTCGAGTTCTTTCAGAGTCCAAGATCTCACTGTAGGGCTTGAACAAGCATGAAAAGGGATCATTTTCCTGGGACACTCCAAGGGTTTGTGATAACCGGGATGAACAGTTTAAGTTTACACAAATATGAGTTGTTAGTCAAATGGACTGTCTTTTCAGCTACTTCCTTGTGTTGACAACATTGATTTTTGTGATGTTAGATCATGGATCCTAATTATAAATTCCACGGTCTTCATCTAGATCCATTCCTAGTTAACTTTGCACTTTTTCCTCCCCCAGGCCCCATGTTTTGGTATGATTTTTCCTCCACAGCTGAGAGTTGTGGAGCCAACCCCGCATGCAGGTGGCTGCTAGCTGTGTGACGTGACAGAGCAGGTGTACGTGATAGAAATAGAAGACAAAAGTAGAAACAGTCAGCTACACAGCATTCCAGTATAAGGTATCCTTTAGTAACACTAAATCCAACATTGCTATTATGGGAACTGTGACGAGAGACAACTGGGGTGAGGCAGTCAACTTGTATATTAGTCTTTTACAACTAATAGTACCCAGAATACCAAAGATAAGTTTTAGGATGCTGTAAAACGCAATATAGCCTTGGATTAAAATAAGTAAAACAGATCACCCTAAAAAAACTCTTTATTGAGCAATAATGCAATAATCCTGGCTACATCCAAGAATCCATTCCTTCTGTCTTACATAATGACATTTTTTTCCCCTCTGGCTTTCAATAAATATATAAATGTCATTTATATTTTGCAGAATCACTAACCAAAGGGGAAATAGCCGGCACTCTTATCTTCTACTACTTTATATTGGTGAGTTCTGCATAATGAATTATTTCTTTATTTCTAAGCATAACATGCGTTAGTATGTAGTAAACTAAAGACATCTGGCAGAACCTTGAGATTTCTGCAATTTACTTGTATATTGGAGTATCCAAATACTTACTTCATTGTGGGGAAAAAAAAAAAAAGTCGTGTCGTTTAAATAGCAAACCAGTCTTATTGTATTTTCAAGTAGTGCACTCGAGGGTAGCGCGGTGCACAAGCAGCGCGGCGGTGCGGGCAGGGTGTGCGCGCTCGGTCCTGCCAGGAGGTGGAGCCAGCACGGAATCCGCCGCCTCGTTTCCTCCGTCTCCGCTATCCCCCCTCCCTTTTTTCCCCCACAACCAATTTTCTGATCGATGCTGGGATTCAAGGAGTGAATCTCAGAACAGGAAGCAGGCGAAGGGACTACAGAATACTGCAGAGGTTTCTTTGTTGCTTTTATGGGGAGGTTCTTTATTTCTTTCCTTTTTCATTTCAGTGAAATCAAGAGTTTACAAGCTTCTTTGCCCAGGAACCTGTACCTGCAGTAGAAGGAGCCTCTTATCGTCTATCTGCAAGTGTATGGATATTTCTTATGCTATGATTTTTAATTCTCTTTTAATCAGGTAAGACAATATTATATTTAATTAGAATGCTTCAGATAACAAATTCTAGTTGCTTTGTACCAAGATTCTTTTCTTGTGGTGCCACACCTAGTTTTCAATTAATATTAATAGAGCAAGAGGAGAGGAAATAATAGCCATCTTTACCACTGCATGGATTTTTCATAGCATTTAATTAGGTCTTTGCAAAATAATGAAAAAAGATGTTGCTCTTTGGAGTTTTCTGGTCCTATGTTTTTTAAGCTTGCATGTTTATTATAAGAATTACTTTTGAGTTTTTGTTTTACATCCTGATTGTGGTAATTTGTTGCTGTTGTTTTGAGGTGGTCATCCACAAGTGTTTTCTTTTTCTACTGGAGGCTATACTGGTGCTGTATTCAGAATACAATTGGGAGTGTGTTTTAAAGCATACAAATGCATTCCTGGGATTGCACAATTTTGATGTAGAAACATACTGTTGCTTCTTTATACCATTTTCAGTCTGAGGCTTTCTTTACTTCCTAGATTCATAATTTTGTTTCTATGAGGCATAGGAGATTTATAGGATTCTCCCCTCCCTCATCTCCCAAAACAGCCTCTCCCTGATGGAAGACAGAATGGAGGACTTGTCTGTGACTAAACATGGTTTTGCACTGCTGCATATACCATATGAAACACATATGTTTTGTGAATTGTTTTATATATATAAGAATGAAATTTTTATTGTAAAACTTCATTCTATATTGCCTGAGAGAGAAAAAAAATATTCCTTTCATTATTTTTTTAGAAGCATGATACCCACTGGGAGAGACAGCAGAATGACTCAGGAGGTGGGAAGCTCATGCAGCACCCCCTGACTCTTCTTTCAAACCTTCTGGTCTTTTTTCTTACCTTCTCTTAATGACACCAGTCATGGTTTTAGTCGGGGAAAACAACATAATACATTGACTTACACAGCTGTAGATCAGAGAAGGGGCTCAGTAACCAGTTTGTGAAAAAATAAAGACTGTGTGATCAGTTTTTTTCATGTTGTTTTCTATTATAAGGTGGTAAGTAGCACTTCATCAAAATTTTCACACACCTGTGTAAAGGTAAACTTTTTTCTATTAGTGGTGATTAGTGAAGCAGCAGAAAATTGCCAGTTGGGACTTGAATGCTAGGTGCTGTGTTGGCTTTAGATGATTTCATAGATACATGTGAAATGTTAACAAGGTTCACACGCATTCTCACCATCTCTGCAGGTTGTCTGCTTAGCTGTATTTTTCTGATCAACGTTTACAGCATGTATATATATCTGTGTATGGCTGAGCCATTGTAGTGTCTGAAGATCTCTTCACCAAATGGTAAAGGATCCCCCATTCTTGAACGGACGTGGAGAAACGATGAATAATCATGTCCAAATGATCTGCAATTTGCTCCGGTGACAAATGCATTAAATAAATGAAGCTCTCATATGTCTATAGGCCCCACTTTAACAACAAACAGGCATGTCAATGGGATGACTCACATTCTTAGTATTAGGCAAGTGGATAAATACCTGGCTCTGTTCTTCTGATTTTCAGACTGCACCAATTTTCTGGGAAAGAAAAACTTTTATAATCACAGAAATTTTGCAGTGTTCATAAAATGCAGTTAGTAGGTCAAATGAGCATGTAGCTGCAAAGACAATCTATAGATTAACTTTTATGCTTAAAAAATAAAAAGAAAACCGATTGAGTTATTGTGGGCTTTAAAATATTGAAGCTGAATTCTTACAGATTTTGAGTACATTTATTGTGAACATTAGGTCTTGGGAAATAGAGGCGTATAAATGGCCATATCATATCAAAGCATGCTCCAGTTATCTTTCAGTAGGAATGAAGCTAGATATTTCTGCAGGAGTTCAAGGAAAACTTGACCTTAAGAGAAAGCTGACCCTCCCTGTCTTGTGTTAAACTTAATTTTAGGGGATTTTAAAGCCTTGTTATTTTTGTTCATCTGAATTACTCTAATGGAAGTGTACTCTGTACTCATATAAGCATCAGATCTCAACAGCAGAGACCAGCACACCCACTCTGCAGCCAGAGCAAGAACCTAGCATCAGTCAGTCTTGCTTCCTTGATTCCTTCATCACAGTCCTTGATATATGGATTTCTGTTGTCACTACCTGCAGCCCTGCTCTTCCCCCAAGTAGCCCTAAAACTCTTCCACGAAAGGGATGGAGAGGACACTGAAATCTAATATAGTCTATCTGCTTGACTCATACCTGGTAGTAAGAAATGCAACCATAATCCCCTCTTGTGCATGCACCTCTTGGCTGGAGCACAGAAACCTCCAACAAGCTTTTTACTGTGTTGCTTCTAATGTTTTAAGACCATAGACATGCTCACACTGGCTTCTCCAGACCACAGTGTGGATCTTTTGCAGCTGCAGACCCTGATCCTGTGCTCCCTCTGAGTGAGAGCAGCCTCTTGCCCATCAGAGCCCTCCTATTCCTCTCTCTTTGCCCTCCACCCCAGCTTGCCAAGCAGGCATCAGGAATCCCAGGGCCTCCTTTCTAGAGGCTTCCTGAAGTCACTCGAATAAATCCATTTCTTGTGCCTCTTCTCGTCACACTGACACCCACCAGTCTGAGAAATGCTGGGTTAGACAACATTTCTGCCACTGGTTGCCTGAATTGTTGCCTGGTTGTTCTTCTGTTATTGTCTTTGAAAGAAAAATAGTGTACCTCATTTCCCAGAGGTTTTAATGAGGGGAGGCAAATGATGTGAATTACTAAATGCCATAAGGATTTAAAAAACCCCAACAAGCCAATTAGAAAAAGCTAAGGAAGAAATTGATCATACTGTACTCAATGCATGTTTAGGAAGATATGCAGTAAAGAATGTTTGGGGCCAGTAAAGAATGTTTGGATACTGAAAGAGGACAATTTAAAGAAACATTAAATAATTATATTCATGTTATTCAGTTCAAATTCCAAGTTTGCAACTTTACCCTCTCTTCTTTCTGCTTCTGAACCTACTATTATTCCGTTTCCAACCCTTATCTCCAACTGAAGTTAGGCTGCTTCCTCTTTCTGCCTCTGACTGGTCTGGGGCCAGCAGAAGGGCTCCTTGTTTCGGTGTTTGGTGCCTCAGCAGCTCTTGCTCTCCACTGCACTGAAGAGGCTGCTCATGCGAGGCAGAAACACAGCCAACACATGGCAGCTCTCTATTTATTACAAGCTGCTAAGAAGCTTTTTCTGAGCATATCTAGAAATTTAGAGAAGTGCTGATTGGCCAGATTTCAATAAATTCAAACTCTTATATTGCCTGAGCAGCCTACTTGACACAATTCAGAGTAAACAGATTCTCAAAAAATATTTCTTAATAAAATGGCTGGAAATACATTTTAATGCTGCAGTATTACCATCATGCTTATTAAATAAATGCAAAATCAGTTTTTAATCTTACTATTAAAAAACCCAACAACATAGGTTCACCGTTCTTGCCTATTGGTTTTTAAACTTGTAGATTAGGGAAATCATACTTTCAAACTTTTTCTAGTAAGTAGACTACAGATGTTCTTTTTCTATTAAATGGTGAAGTTTTTGTTGTTATAAGCATTCAAACTGAAAGAGGACACAAGAATCTGCACTGTGAAGTTAAGGTTTTATTTTTAATTTCTTTGAAAGAAGCATCTCACCATTTATAGTGTCATTAAAGAAATAAATTCAGTCTCAACAATTAATATTTGGCAAAGCTGAAGGCATTATGAATATTCACAGTATGGTAACTATTAAGCCAACAAAACTCTGTCAGCTTGTTCGTACTATATGGAAAAATTTTAAAGCCCCTAACAAATCAGCAGTAACTTATTTTTACATCTCTTGTGCTGAAGTTCAGTGATTGTTTCTACGTGAAGTTTTCTTAGGTTTTGTGTAATTGCGATCGTGCTTGCTGCTTGATTCTCAATTTGGTTTCTCCTAAATGTGTTGATTTTGGTCAAATGAATTGTTGTAGCTAATGCTACTCGGTTTTCACCAACCTTATGGAGATCCTCACAGGTACTTGTCATTATGCATTAAAAATGCAAACTTCCTCCATTAAGAAAGAGGATCATGTTCAATAAGATAATGATTGCTCTGTCCAGGGTATAGTTACCTTACCTGCACAAATTGATAACACACAGCATGAGCAGGCATGCATTTTAAGATGATGGATGTCCAGGGTTTGAACATATACAGCAAGTGGTTTTCTGATGTGGCCATGTCATATCACAGGAGATGGCTGGGTTTTATGCCATATGGTGCTGCTCATCTGGTCTTAAATGGAGTTGCAACATACAGCTTTTGAGTAAGTTAGAAGATGCCAAATGACCTGCTCTAACCAAAATATTGGGTACCATTCAGCGCTGCAGTAAAAAGCAGGACAGCAGTAGCTCCAGCCAGATCTCAGCTCAGCACTTTGGTTTCAAAGGCAGCATTTGTGCTGCAAGGAACTGTACAAGCCTACCTGATTGTTTTGGCCTGCTAACTTAAGATTCCACAGCTTTCTGGTCACTGATACTGACCTAACTTAATGAAAGCTACATGTTTCCCTATCTACTGCTGTCATTCCTCTGACAGCAGGGTGAATTTTTCTTTAGTTGAATTATTACCTGTAGGCTTTCTGAGTTGGGCAGAAACAGTCTTCCTGTATGAAAGGGTGTTATTTATACATCTTTTTTTTTCTATCCCATCTTCCCCATGTCTCACCATCCTCGGTGTAACTGAAAAATCCTCCACAGACTTTGACCCCAATGTAGTTTTGTTTGATGATAAATGTAAATGAATCACTCAGAAATTAGGAGTCTGACTCAAGTTCTCTAAAGCAATACATTGTGTTCTAGACTCACGCATTTGTCTCAGTAGGATCACAGATATATTAGGAGCCAGATTCCATACATGTATACAAAATGGAGTCACGTGCATGCAGAAAAATTTGACAGTCTGTGAACTTGAGAAAAATAGTGGCTGGAGTTTAATGCATCATAAACTCTGTGGAGAAAGGTTAGGAAAAAATATCCTTTGCCTAGACATTGGGATCTGAATTTGCTGTATTAAAATGGGTTCCATAAACAGGTGCCAGCACCTGAATATCTAAACAGACAATGTGTTTATAGGGAAGCATATGGCAAATATCTATACAAACGCTATTATGAAAAAGAACTCTGCCCAGGGTAGCTGAAATTTGACAGCCTATCTCTAAGTATGCTCATTGTATTTTGTTTATTAGTAAATATTTGTACCAAAGGCAAAACAGTAGAAAATCCTACTTCTTGGGCCAGAAGGCAAGCTTTGTTAGATCAGTTTTGCTACTGGTAGTCTCTGGCGAAGTTATTTTAACTGGCACTGTGGCACGCAAGGTCGTATCCCAAGAGTATAACAGGTGTATTTGTAGAGTGTGTGAGCTCTATGTGTTTTCTCTTTGCTGAGAGTCAATAATGCAACCATGGAAACTAAAAGAGAAGTACTGACACCAGGCAGAATGAAAAAATCTTCCATCTGTACTTGTGTTAACCTGAAACCAGACATGGGGCAAACATTGCACAATTGTTTGCAGATTGAGACTTCAGTGATGGTTGCACATACACCCCGTGCAAATGCATTCACACAGGTTAGATTTTGCAGTGAAGAGGCTGGTTTCCATTTTGTACCATGGAAGAACCACAAAAGTGCTGACAGTAAACAGCCTCCTAAGTACCATGATAATACTACTGAAAAATTATCCTAGTGAAGCAGTGAGAATATGCTTTGAAAATACTGGGGCACAGGTTGAGTTAACATTTTATTTTCATTTGGCTTCCAGAAAAAACTAATAGAGGAAACGGAAAGCACAGAATTTTACTGTCAGAAGCAATGGGAAGATGCTAATATTTAAAGTTATTAAGGAAATCAATTTGATTAGAAAGCAATAGACTGTAAATGTTACTGGGCCACATTTCCAAGAAAATAAAATTCTCTTTCAACAGAATAAAATTCCACATCTTACAAACAGGTTACTTTTGTAGTTATGTTGGCTAAACACATGCAACAGTTAGAACATTTTCAAGACTTATTGTTTCAATTTTTTTTACTAATATTTTAGTTGGAGTTAACATTTGAAGCACCTCACAGCCTTTAAATTTGTGACTGTAAAAAGATATTTGTGCTTTTGCCATCTGAAGTTCTTTATGAATAACATGATCTTTGATCTGAAGCAAGGCTTCTGCTCGCCAAGCCAAGCCAAAGGCAGGCTACTTTCACAGAGAGAAATCTGGTACCTTACTCCACTAGTATCCTTCAGGGGAAAAAGAAATTGAACATTAGCCTCAGGGTATGATGATGATGATGACCTTTAATGCTGTATAGGGCACTTGGGTGCTATTACTCATGCTGATATCTTGTTATGTGGAGTGGCAGAGGCTAGGAACTCTGTAGAAGCGTTCTCCATTGCTGGGAAAGGGATTATATAGCTTTTCTCAGTATTGACCTCACTTCCACATTAGTTTAAGGATTCACACATTCTCAAAATAATGTGTCCTTAGTGAGAAAGATGATGGATATGATGATGGATATGATGCAGAAATGGAGTGAGCTGGTGAGCTGGTATAAATATTGCAAGGATGGGCACAAAATTCTGGAATTGTGATAAGGAGAGGAAATATCCCCTGAGAATCTAGAGAAGAGTGACTGATGGGCAAAAAGCAATCAAATATAGGGTGAGGGAAGAGAAATTTTAAAAGGATGTACAAATTGAGTTTATATGAGAAGAAAGTAGAATACCTTGTAAAGGAAATATTGACATGTGTATCCATGTTTCTGTATGGAAGTAAGCAGTGTGGTGTGCACAGCTCCAGGGGGAAAATCTCCTTGCAGAGGTACAGCTCCAAGTCGCAGGTGATGCTGTGAGCAAGGAATGCTTGTAAGAACTCTTTGGGGAGCTCCTGTATTCCCTCTAATCGGAACCTGTTTTGCTGGCTCAAATATAGTGGGAAAGGAAAAACTCTCTTGAGGAGGTTTTCAACATCTGCTCCCTTGTTTTATTCACGTGTACCAACAAATGCAAATTGAATATACTCAAAAAAAATGTACACTTAGGAAATTATTCTGAACTGGAAGAAAAAGTATCAAACTGCACTGAACTAATTTCTGTTCCAAATTGCCCAGTTATAAGCAGCTGCAGTTTAGTACTTTGGCCTAGAATTTTGTATATTATCCTCAGCAGTCCTTTTTTTTGCCATACTTATAAAATATTATAATGAACAAGCCTCTACTCCTTTTCTTTCTTTTAAAGCTACTTTTAAACTGAATCTGCCTTTTTAAAGAAAGTGAGCAAAATTTACAGCTGTTGGGTTCTTTTCCCCTCCTATGAAAAAAATGAGGAGCTAAAAAATTAGTTCTGGGCAGATATATAATGTAATTATTCAGCTTTCCATTTCTGGCACATTTCCATATTTCCATGCCACTTCTCCTTTTTTCTTAACATCGCTACCCAGGAAAGTGATGTCCAAGTATAAAACAAGGCACCCATGTTATTGCAATAATACTTTGCCATCAGGTAACTTACTAAGGGATTTGTATGAATTTGGTGTGTTCCAGCTGAGGCTCATTTGAAATCAGGGACTAGTATAATCCATACAGTGCAGAATGTCAGAATAAACACTCATAATCATCTCCTCTGATCATACACTTATGAATCTGTGTTGCTCCCTCAGACCTTTCAAGTTTCTTGACGGAATAGTCATACTACCTTTCTCCTCTTACTTAACAGAATGTGTCTACTACATGCACTTTGTCCCTCAGGATAACTTGACCCATAAAGATGTTTTTATAGTATTTATAATATTCTCAGTTTATATCTTGATATGACAGGTTATCAGGACACTATAAAAGGCAAACAGAAATAGGACCTGGCAAACTGTTTCAGGGTTTTTTTAATGGCATTTCTATTTAATTGTGGGCAAATTAACTACTCTGTTTCCTTTCAGATAAAAAAAAATCTTCTAAATTTAATAGAGACTTGTTTAATGCTTTCTAATGTTATATATCTGACTGAGCTTTTCATTACCCAGGGAAACAAACGTGCTGGTCAGGTCACCGGGGAGTAGTGGTGATATTTGCGTTCTTGCTTTGCACGGGAGGTGCAGCTCTAAAGCAGCAGCTCTGAAGTTTTCTAATGGTTCCTGTATGATGGTCTGGTAAATGCTATATAACCACTTGGCTGTGAATTCACAAACCACCAACCATATTACTCATCATGGGACCTAATTTCATGCTGTTTGGTTTAATTTTTCCTTTTCAGATCCCAAATTTTGAATATACATCCAGCCTTATGTGTCTCACACTGCTGACATCTTCATTTAAAAGACATAGTTACTCAGCTGTAGAGATGCCTGTAGTGTAAACCTTTGGACAGTTGGCAGAACTGTAATGTATAATAGCTATTAAAAGTACTGCAATGAATATATATTGTTAAGTGCTACAAGAGGAATATTCAATTCTCCCCCCGTCTCTGTCAATGTGTATCAGAACGCAAACCACATATATTTTCATATGTCATTCTAGTTCCAAAAGCACATGTGGTTCAAAACACAAAGTGGGAATAATGGTAATAGGTGCAAAATAAGTGACTGATATTTAATTACGAGGTGTAGAACAAAAAAGATCCACTAAATACTTCACATTTTAAAAATCACATTAAAAGTATGTTAGTAAGGGGCAGAGTCAAGCAGTCAGTTGTGGAATACTGAATTAAGGCTGTCTTTTCATTCTCTAGCCACCTGTGAAAACAGCAGTTTGAGTGAATTGCCTGCCATCAGGCAGTACTGAGTAGGATTTGTCTCATCTCTCTCCCTTTCTAGTCAGTCCAGAGAGACAGGCACTCCTGGGGCACAGCTTGCCTCATCTTCCAGTAGCTATCTGAAATAGGTCAGAAGAATGGCCTTTTAAAGGACCTATTTTTTCTCTGGTGAGTATGGAAGGAGTTCAGATTGGCTTAAAAGCAGATGCCTATAGATACAGGCATCTGATGCCAAAGAAGGCAAATTCTACTTGTGGCACAAGCATAGGTGACACCAGTTCTCCAAGGCAGCATACAAACCTTGCACAAAAGACAATGCTTTTTGCCCATATAATTATCATCCTTTTTTTCCTATCCCCCTAGTCCTTGTGCAGAACCAGACAAGGAACTCCTCTCCAAAATAAATCTCACTGCTTTTAAGAGCTCATCCATATTGTATTACAAAGACAATGAACATTGCATTACAGTATCTACTGACAAATGGACCAAAACTAAAGCAAATCTCAATTCTCTGCTGTCATTTGAGTCCCTCTTCCTGCAATAGTAGGTGTTTTTTATTGGAGTACAACATTTTAGGGAGACCATATTGATACACATATGAATGATCAGGAGTTATTGAATATATGTTTACATACGCTTCACAGAGCTCTAAACTTGTCATCTTTATAGTTCTTTACAAACTAATTTTCACATCTTATTGTCCATTCTTCTAATTAATTCCAATCCGGTTATCTCAGATTTTTATTCTCGCTCTTACCCATTCACCCCAAGCTTTTTTGCTTTGTCCTATCTCTGCTTGCCCCATTATACTGGCTGCCCTGCTTCCCTTTTCCTTGACTGCTCCCCAGTCTGATCTCCTTTGAGGCCAAATTGATCGACCTAGATGAATTTCTTGATCATAATAATCTACAAGTCTTTGAGCTTTTCACGTCTCTCCAACCAGCCTGCAGGACTACTGCAGCCAATTTTGAGACAGTTACTTTATCCAGGCAGACAGTTCTTACACGTATCATTTCCCTGGAGGTTTCTTATGCTGCCTGTGTTCAGTCTGAGATAAGTCTCCCTTTCATCCTAAATGCCCCCTTTCCCTTCTGTATTTCTTTCTGAGTTTTGGTGGAATTTTTGGGGGTTTTCTTTTGGTTTGGTTTCTTTAATAACTAACATACAGGATGATTTAGAAGACAAAGACGAAAGCATTCCCCACTCTTGGGTCAGCAGAGTCCACAAAGACTGACTTCAACTGCAGGAGAATCCTCTCAGATGGACAATGAAATATTAACAGAAAAGCATATTATCTTTGTCATTCACACCTTTAAATGTCTGGGGCATTTGTTCATGTACATGCAAACTAATTTTTCAAAATTTTTCAACTCTAGGCTAGTATTATAGATACTATTCCAAAAGAAAAGGTTCAAAATTTGGAATGTGACTTTTCATGCTTGAAAATTGGCAGCTATAAAATTTTAGGGAGAAATATATATACGCAGCTTTTTTCTTGGAAAGAGTTGCATCATTTGAGTTGAAGCTTCCCTCCAAAAATTGGTCTGAGGCAAAAATGGAAACTTTTAGCCCCAGCAAGTTTGGCATAACTGAGCAAGAGGGGAACAAAAACACAAAAATAAAAAAATAAAAAAATAAAAAAATTAAAAAATTTTAAAAAAGGGGAACAGGACAAGTCAAGCATCTCAGTAATAAATAGTACTGTCAGCCCCATCTGCAATTATCGTGAGACATGACAACCTGTAACTAGTAGCTGTCTTGGACCCATCTGCACTCTGTCCCTAAGGATATTGTAAGAACTGCTAACCCATAAACCATCATAAGACTAAAAGAATATTTAAAAGTAAATATGGTACCTTGTCTGTAACTTAATTTCCAGAATCACTGAAACCACTTTGCTTCTGGCTTATTGGAAATAGCACTTTACTGAAACAAAGCTAGCTCTCCCATTCCAGTGACAAAGGGAATCTGGTGGGAATCATGCACGAGGAAGGGAGTTGTGCAATTCTTTGTGATATTTCTATCTGTTTTGGAGAACTTGATATGTTTCCAGGTGCAGCTACATAGTAGGGGTATGAGCAGTGCTTATGAGGAAACATTTTGTGGCATCCTGCCCTTGAGGGCTGATAGATACCCAGAGAGTTAATGCTTCTTTCAAGCTGCATTAACTCCTGCAGGATCCCCTTGGCAGCTGGTGCTGTGCAGCTGCAGGGAGCCTGTCAGCGTCAGTACAGTTCCTCCCAGGGGAGAAATTCTCATCTGTTATCCATGGAGATATTTGTTTCCCCCATGTGGGATGGTCCTCACACTTTCTTTGTCTATTGTGTTTTGGGTTTGGAAGTAAGTTTCTCAAGAGGCAGTCATGTTTGTTACTAGTAAGCTATCTTTGCGACTGCAGGCCTATGTAGAAAATGCTCTGTTTAGATCCACATCCTCTTTATTTTGCAAAGTTACAAATTGGACATGTACCCCCTCATGTTCCCTCATATATACCAAGCCAAAACTCAGGGGGTTTTGGCATGTAGTGGAGGAGATTAATTTTTTAATCAAAAATATACCAACAGCTTGAAATGAGAGGAGCTGATGTAAAAACTGGCCCAGCACCCCACTCCCCAGGTCCGTTTCTATGGTTTTACAGTCACCGTTTCCTATTTAAAAAAACCCCACAACACACCCGCCTACCCGGAGCAGGGGAATTGGCTGGCTGCAGGCAGTAGGCAGCATGGCTGACTATCTGTATGAAATACAGACGGTACACAAATTTCACTGAAGGAGGGATGGTGATCCCCCGGTTTCGTCCCGCCCTAGTGGTAAAGCCTGAATTTGGCTTCATCGCTGCTCAGCTCTTGGGACAGCGGGTGGGACCTCGCCTGGCAGGGCTCCGCTGTCCCTCGCTGGTGACTCTGAAGGACGGGTTCTCCACAGCAAAGCCCCCTCCGCGTCTGCCTCTCCGTAACCTGCCGTTATCTGCCCTGAACACCTGCTCTTTCCCGGCCCTCCTGCTTCTCCCGTATGACCGGCTCCGGCTGAGGCCGCCAGCGGTGGCTTTCCTTTGGAACAGCAGTGTGTCTGCAGGAGGGTTTGGCGGGGAGTCTCCGCAGCCCGCGGGCGGCGGCGCTCCCCCTGCGCAGCGCGGTGCCGCAGCCGCCGGACCGGTTGCTTGGCAACCTCCCCTCGGCGCCGCGCCATTGCGGAGCCCGGCAGCTCCCCGTCCGCCTCCCCAGCCGCCTTTTCACTCGGAGTTGTCGCTTCGGGCGACACCGGGCTGTCGGTCTGCCCTCGCTGCGGCAACGCGGGATGCCGAGGCCCAGGGCTGCGGTTCAGCTGCCGCACCTGCGGAGCCGCCGGCGGGGCTCGCTGGGCGGTGGCGCCCGGCGGGCTCCGCCCTGCCTTCCCCTGCCTTACTGCCGCTGCCTTCTTCCTGCTGCCATCCCCCTCGTTGTCCGCAGTGCCCGCGGTATCGGCCTCTTGGTGCTGCCAGCTTACAAGGAGCGGGTGGAAGCGTTTTGGGTGGAAGTTCATGGAGGTGGAGGGCTCAGTCCTTGTCCCTTTGTCCCTGGCTCGAGGGGAGCTTGGCCAGATTCGCTGTCGGAGCCTGACCTGGGCTTATGTAAGCGATAACTGGAAAGGCACAGGCTTGTTCATGGGTTGTGTTTGCAGCAAAAGACAGTAAGAGGCTATAAAAGTGGAATCACACTGTATTTTCTACAATCACTTGTCAGTAGGTTCAGAATCATGATCTATGTTATTCATCCAAAACTACTAGACAGATGTTAGGGGGATATTAGAGTCTCCTATCTACCTGGTGTCTTGTATCCAAAAGAATATAAATTATATATTAATTTTCTGTAGCCATGCTGTCGTTAAGATTAATTGAAGATTTCAGTCTAAACATATTTACATAATGCCCATACTGGGAACGCTAAACTCTGAGTTCTGGTTTGTCAGGAAAGGAATCACAGCATGTTTTATTAACAGCATAAGTAGTCAGCACATTCTCCTATTCAGGCATCTGGAAATATCTAGCTCATCCCATACATATGACACTTCTGCTATCATTACATCTTTGAATTGTATATTCACTCTCCCCACACAAACACACTAAAAATGGATATATCTCTAGCCTGGCACACAAGACTCTACTTGAGAGATAGTTTCTCACAGTGGATATCAGGGCAAAGATTGATTTGAAGAAAAGCCCACTGCAGCGAGATAGCTGAAAGGGCTTAATCACTTAATCAGCTTCACTAGGGATTTGGTGAATAGTCTTGCATTGTCTTCCCACATTGCTCTTTGCTTTGGAGACAATATTTCTCTTTTTGTCAAGGGAAACTTGAACTGTTGTTTTGAATCTTTCTTGGGTGTGAATCGGCCTTTGATTTTCCCTGTGGTTGAAGAGCACTGGAGGAGCTCATTGGGTCAGGCAGAAAGTTCATTTCACTGTATTAAATCAAAAAGTTAAGAGTGGTATTTTCATCAAGTGAAAAAAACAAATTGTCTAATGCTAGAAGGAAGGATTTAAGGGCCTCTTATCTGGAAAGACAGGTAGCTTTTTTGTTCTTGCACTGACATTTGATTGAAAATCAGCAATTGCTCAAAGGCCATTTCTGATAAAAGAGGAAAATGGAGTAACTGACAAATGCAAGTCATTGCCAGTTACTGGTTAACAGTAAGTAAAGATAACAATCAACTGATTTTTACCAGTGTGTTTTTCATACTTGTTTGGAGTACCTCTTGACAGAGACCTATGGGTAGTTCCCTGAAATAAATTTTAAAGGAAGTGAGAAAACTGATTTGAAGGACCCCCAAACTTTCTCAATATGGATCTTTGTATACCTGTTTTCACATTATATGATCCTTGCTGCACATTTTGCTTATAATGCTAATGTCCATGCTGAAAGGAAAAGAGAGATCCTGGCCAGCCTCTGATCTTTGAAGAGGAGTTCTCAGGCTGCTGTAACTGAATGGTAGTAGCCTAATGTGATCCTTAGGTTTGCTAGCGTTTGGGCATTTTAGTAACGCTTTGTGCTTTTTTATCCTACTTATACTGGGTTCTACACCAGGTACAAGATCTGTGCCAGTATTTGTTGACTACAGTTGTTAGAGCCCTGTTCTGCTCCATTATTCAAGCTCTGGTGATCCATTTGTTCATTCTCTGGTTCCTTAAGCCCTATTGAGCTTCCCCTTAGAAGAAGCACTAAAATTTGGAAGACACCAAAGGTAGTCAGCTAGTCCTTAACACTCTAAAAGTGAGAGGACATCTTAAGACTCCTAATTTCTTTTCTGAAGTGTGATGGATCAGCTCTTTGATCTGTCTGAAATTTTGCCAGTTATTTAGGTTTCAGCCAGACCAGTGAGCTGATCTGGCTAAAATGAAGAAATGCTCAGGCCAACACAGTGGGAAATGAGCAGGGTAAGAGTGGGCGGGAAATGTGGCTGTCCTTTCTGACAGCATATTGGCTTAAGGTTTTCAGTAACTGCATTTTCAAAGGTGACTTGCTTGTTATACATCCATTTAAAATGCTGGAAAATGTGTAGGAAGCTGTATTTTTATATAGCTCTTCTTAGAGCCATTTGGAAAGATTTGTTGTGCAGGAACACCTGCTGTTCAAAGTGCACAATTCAGTACGTTGATATTGTACGAAGGGACCTCTGTCACAGCTCTTGCTACTGAACAGACAGTGTAGCATTGTCTGAAACACAAAAACCTCAAGCACAGGAAAACTGATGTTTATTTGCTGTCTAATTTCAGCAGTGGAGTAGTGAGACCATAAATTTAAGCAGAGGTACTACAACTGCTCTAAACCTTCCACCTTCAGACAGGGCAATCCCATGTTATAGAATCTCTCATGCAGTTCCACGGAGTGCTGACAGATCCTGAAGGGGTATAGCCCTATGAGACAGAAGAGGGTATTTTCAGCATTTGTTTTACCCATGTATAAGAATAACAGTAATGTGAGGTGCAAGTAAGAGAATGAACTAATATAGCTTTTCTGAACTTCATTGTTGTAACTCCTTTTATGTCAGGGGAAAAGGAAGATACTGGAAGGAGAGAGATGTGAGTAAAGAGAAATGGGGGGCAGATCTCTCCTATTCCACAACAATGCTTCTTTAGGCCCTCTTGTCCCTTTCTCTGAAAAGAAAGTCTTAGGATTTCTTGCATGTGATGTAATTTTTTTCTATCCTGCACCCTCACTGACTCTTCAAGAACTTTCTCACCCCACAGTTATTGAAATCAATCCCCCTTTTTTTTCTGCTTCTCTTGTATATAAACAATAAGCTCTTGCTCCCTTGAGGCCTGGGGAGAAACACAACAGATGAAGGAGCATGAAACAGTAAGAAACCTACCCTTGTTAAGACCCTAAAACAGTGAAGGCCTGTTACAAATTTCTTGATTCTCATCCTGATCAGTTTTGCTACAAAACTCACACCACGGATCTTTCTTCTTCCAAGGTCTAGTCTTTCTTAAAGCCCTTGAATGATTGTCACGCCTACTCCATTCGTTCTCTTTTTTCACTGGTAAAAGGTTTTCCTAACAAACCGCTCTTGCTGCAGTTTAACCCCACAACCTGTTTATCTGTATGCTAAATAGAAAGAAAACAAATTCCTCTACTTCCTTGGAGGAGCTTTTTGGACATATAAAGACTGTCACTGTGTCTTCAATCAATCTTTTCAATGTAAAATTAAGACAGAAAGCGTTCAAATCCTATATTTCCTTGGATGCTTTCTCATAAGTCGTGCTTTATTTCTGTAGTCTGAATTTTTTCCATATTTTTTTGAAATGTAGTACCCTAGTTGAACATACTGCTCCAACTAGGAGAGTAGAAGATCAGGTAACAAGTTTATAAATCCAAATACTTGTGCTTTTTTTCTTGTAAGACTGACAGTTTTCACTCATGTTGCATTTGTGATGTAATAAGTCCTAGATCTTTTCCAGCAGATCTATTGGCGTGGGTTTTTTCCTTATCCTAATTTCTCAGTTACTTATTCTTGTCTAAATATAAAATGTAGAACTCGTATCTCTTGAATTGCATCACTTTTCAAGCCCATTTTGTCATTTGTCAGGACATTTTAAATTCTAATACTGTCCTCTTGTTTACTTGTAACCCTCCCAGTTTCATGTCATCTCAAAGCTAGCAAACATTTTTTTTTCAGTCACCTAGATCACCATGAATAATTTAATAGTATAGTAAGTGTTTTAGAAGTATGGGGGAAAGAGCTGATAGGAATTCTTTAGATTCAATGTATTTGATTAAATGGGTACTATTTACAAGAAGAAGAAGCTCCACTCTTCTATCCCTTTTACACTTTCAATTAAAAAGATTCTATTTCATTTTAGAGCATTAACTTCCTGGGGTTTTTTTTAAGATTAAAGTTCTTAGAGTAGAATTAACATATTTTGCAAACTACAGCAAATATCACAGTAACCTACACTTTGGTCAAAGTTGCTTGTCACTGTTATAATTTTGGGACAGATTTTATTTAAATGTTTAATTTATTGGTTCAGCAAGGGAAGTGGAAATATGCCAATGTAATTTGCTCCTATCACAAAGTTGGAAGGCATTGTCAAAGACTGAGCAAGCTATTATACAGAAAGGACTAGATGAGCTTGATGACTGGTGTTACTGGAACGAGATGAAATTCAGAACTATAAATGAAAAGTCGTGCACTTAGGGACAATCTAATATAGTACAGGGACACACAGCTGGAGAATAAAAGGATCACAGAACCACAGAATGATGGCAAGTTGCCAGTTGTGCATTTTAGTACTTCACTTTGCTTTTGAACAAAGACAGTTAATTATTACAGATTTCTGAGGAGAAACTGGTAATCTATTTTCCTTCTGATTTTATTAATTGGGATTTTCTGTAGATGAAGGGCTCCTAGGATGCCAGGAAAAGATTTGGAAGTTTTTCTTGGCTCTATCCTCTCAAAAATCATTCGCCCTCATGTAGACTTTCTTTGCATATGACACTGAACACTTCTTCATCTCCACCTTTTCTATAGGCCATGTGTTTCGTCAAATGACTAAGGACAAGGTCCATTTCAAGCTTTCTCATGCGCCATAGTAAAGGAAAGATGGATACCACTAGTGATAAAGTTGTTCATAGAATGTACCCATGGCTGTAGGTGGGAAGTTAGACAGCAGTTGTAAGTGACTTATTACCAGAATTGACATTCTTATTTCATATTTATGTTTTAGGTAAATTTTGACTGTGTTTGAACAGTAGTTTTTAAATATAGGCTATGTTGGATTGGGATATGATTGGCTTGATTTCATAATTTTTCCTTTCTATCTCTACTAATTTTAGCTGTTACATTTACTATAGCTATGTGTAGTATCTAATTATTTTAATATATTTTAAGGATTATTACAAGCTTCTCTAGATGTATTGCTATTGTTTCCTCTTTAGAAATAAATGTATTTCTCTTTTAGACTGCAGAGATTGTATTGCATTTCCTGTCTAGTTTGTGTCTCTGAAATATTTGTTCATTTCTCCTTACAGCCTAGTAAGACTCTAGACCTGAGCATCTAAGGCAATGGGACGCAATGTCCCCTGGCTGCTTCCTTTCTGTCTTCCCTTTTCACTGTCCTTCCTAACACTATGCATGTAGATTGCATAGCATTGGTGAAGATCATATTGAGGTCTCTGGTAATTGCAGACCCTTACAATAAGAAACAAATAATCAAATGCTTTCATTTAATATACTACTAATGGAAGAATGAAGCTCCTTTTCCATATTACATGAATTAACCCAACTTTTTGGGTATTTGATTCACTGTAACTTTCATATGTAAGCAGTTGCCTATCCACACAAATAATCAAAATGCTTTTGTAGTTAGAAGCTCCTTTACTCTGTGAATCTGTGCTGTCTCATAATCCTCTTATTCTGAGACTTCAGAGCAGCTCCAAGTAAACCATAGTCCTAATTAGAGCCAGCCAGATATTTTCATCCGAAGCTTCTTAACAAAAAAAAATCGGTTACATGGAATTGTTTGCAAACTTTTTGTTGATTTCATTGAATCATCTGTGAAATTAGAAAACCCTATCAAATAAAACACTTTTCTAAAAAGGCTTTTAACATTATTTTAAGGTACTCTGTAATATTTAAATGAATCAAAACCAAATAAAAACTTTTGATGTGGTTGAATTATATTTCTCATTTGGCCCATTTTTTCTTAGTTGCTGAAAATTTCAAAACCTTATTTTGATCAAGTCAAACTGTTCATTCTCTCTTCATAATTACAAAATAAACAAATTATCAATATTTTCCCCACTCTTCACTGCCTTTCAAAGCCACACTGACATTTCTTCAGCTACTGTATTCTTTCCTTCTCCAACCCCTCTCACTTTCAAGTGATCTTTTGCTTGTTATTATTTTCCACACCTTTTTTTAGTCCTCTTCATGGCTGAAGGAAAGGAGACAGTAGAGAGTAAATGACTGCCTGAAGATCTGAATTTATAGATACAACAATGTTTCTTGCTTGAAAAGTTTGAAGAAATTTGTGTTCATGTGAGAGAAGGGCAGAAGGTCGATGGTAAGGTAGGAGAGAGGTAAGAAAGTTTTATTAGACCAATGAGAGAAAAAGTATGCAAATCAGTAAGCATAGAAAATACAGAGAAAGCAGAAGAGTGGGAAGAAGTAGGATGGCATTTCAGTGGAGTGGTGCCCTAAAGTGGTGTCTTATTGGTTTGCCAAATGAGAGGGGCTTACAGTGCTCCCGACCACCTGCTGTAGCAGGGAGCAAGAATAGATGGCTTCTGTACAGGAACTCGCCACTGTGGTGAACACTCAAAAGTGTTCCCTCCCACTGCTGGCTTTTTCAGATTTAGAAAGAATGTACATTGCATATATTGTATAAATTTATTTTAGAATATTTACACAAGCTATAGTTTAAAATTGTTGATAACACCGTTTCAGCAATTGTTTTGGTTGTACTCTGCCTGTGTAACCTCCATTTTTCAATTTCTCTTAGTTTGCTATTCCTCCTTCTTTCTTTCTGTCTCACCTTCACAGTTTTAACAGCTATGGTCACATCAGCAGTAGCTGTTGTGGATTTAAAAGAATTTTTGAGAATCTTGAGACTTGGCTTGTTGTGTAAAATCATGTATTTTAGTCCCGGAGTCTCAGTTTAAGCAAGTGTTCAAGCATGCAAAAATTCTTTACCATTTCTGACAAGAATTTATGGATGTATATCAGTACCATCTACTGGCGACAAGAGTTACAGCACTTAGTAGGCTTGCACAGGAAATGCCAGATTTTACTTCAATAACCAGGATCCTTCAGCAGGAAGTTAGGTGTGGTCTGTGGAAGGAAAATTAAAAAAAAAAAAAAAAAAGACATGATGGAATTTTAGCTGCAGTCTTCCTTGGTGCCATTTCAAACCCACATAAGTGCAAGATTCTTCACTGGTAATGAATTTTTTATTGTTTCCTGCAGTATTAAAACTGAGTTATGCTTTTTCTCTTTTTTTACATCTGTAATTAAAACCAAAATGTAACAAGATTCTACTGCAGGACCACTTCCATTTTCCTAATGAGCCCTTCTGCTGCTACCAGTCAGTGCAGCTTCCAGCAGCAGTTTGGTACAGACCGTCCATGACAGAATGCACCAGGTGCATTTGCCTGCAGTGGAAGAGCATGCTCACAGGGAGACCTGCAGGAGTTGGGATGTGTGTGGATGTTTGTGTGGGTGTAAATGGCTGTGTGCATATGGTTGAAAAGAGGGAGAAAGCATCATGCTGCAGCTTATTTAACAGTCTTCAAAAATATGAATTTGTTGCGGCTGTGCTGGAGTATGTGTGCTAAGTGAGACAGTAAAATAGGATCCGGCTGATTGTATTCAAACTGTCGTATCATTTTAATCTGTTAATTGTTTCTGGGTATTGTCTAACTCAGAATTCGTTACTTTATTGCATTTGCTATATATTTAATGTGCTTATGCAGAAGGACTCTTGAGAAAAATTCTTGTAGGCTACAGCAGAGACCCTGTTTGTGATTTCAAATGAAAGTATTTGCATTGGGAATATTTTCCACTTGTTTTTTTAACTGAACTGTCTGAAGACAGTAAGAAGAGATGTCTTGCTCTTGCTAATGAAATTTGTGAAAAATATATACAGTTGGTATGATATCAGACATAAAAGATCTAAATGCAGTATGTAATGATTAAAAATCTTTTTTGTTTAATTCAGCAATTCTTCCAGTGCACAGTGTGTTGCCAGGCAGGGGATCGAAATACAGGTGCTTATGCCTGAATCTTGTTTCCTGAGCTGGCAGCCCTGCAAAGGGAGCATATTTGTACTCAAAGAGAAGGAGCATCTCATATTGCTTTCAACTGATCCCTCTGGCCTTACGTCGCAATATTGGACTCTAGGCGTCATTTCTGGTCCATATAGCTAGAAGGAGGATTGGTCCAAGATGCTTTCCGGATAATAAGGAGCTGAATTGTCTGGAGTCTCACTCCTCAACACTAAACAAAGCTGTTGATTGCTCACACTCAATGTAGTGGGAAATATCTCTTACTTTATTCACTGGAATGGATAACATTACCCTTGATAAAGGCAAAAGATGTTATTGTATTGTATGTGACTTTTTTTATCAGCACCAGACAATCTTGATGCAAGCACTAAGTGAATTTTAAACTAAATGTTTTGAGAATTGATACCTTTCAAGACAACTCCAAGAGGCAAATTGCAAAGGAAAATGGTTTGTCTTGACATAAAAACAAATTTTAAAATTCATTTTACAGCAGCCTCTTCTTGGATGGTAATTACTGAATTTAGCAAGATGTCCCACAGAAAATTCTTTGTTGGTCTATTCCTTTATATTGTTTGTAGCTGTATTGCTCTAAATTTTTTCTGTGTTTTTTATATTTTTAGCACTTTTTTTATGAGAGAGGCTAAACAGTAATTAAGAGGTGCAGGATGAAAACATGGCACAATCAGTGCTGGTACCACCAGGACCCGACAGCTTCCGCTATTTCACAAGAGAATCACTTGCCGCTATTGAACAACGTATCAATGAAGAAAAAGCTAAAAAATCCAAACAAGAACGCAAAGATGATGATGATGAAGAGGGTCCAAAGCCAAACAGTGACTTGGAGGCAGGAAAGACACTGCCATTTATTTACGGCGACATACCTCCAGGAATGGTGTCCGAGCCCTTGGAAGACCTGGATCCATATTATATCAATAAAAAAGTGAGTGTGTTATTTATTTCTATCAGACTTTAAGAAGATCCCTTCACAGACATAGTATTTCTAGTATTTTGGACCCAATCCTTCTGTATAATAATTCCCCCGACAGCTGATGTGATTGACAGAAATCTCCATTGTAAGAACAGAAATTAGTAATGCAAATTTGTGGGACCTGGTCAGTTAGTAGAGATGGATTTAGATTTTTTTTTTTTTTAATAAACCTGGCATTTTACAAAAACTGGTAGCTTTCAGTGTTTTCCACATGGGAGAATTGAAGAAGTAGCACAGGAGTTATCTTTAGAATAATTACTAATTGCTGTATTAGAGTTGTGAAAGGAGCAGGTCTTCCATATGAAACCCATCTCGAAGGTAGCTAGACATCTTACTAGATTTCTTCACTGTTGTGGAGTCTTTAGGTTGCATTCTCTTGCCGCTGGGAAGGATAAGGAAGCATGTCAAAGTAATTTTTCAGGATATGATGAAGATCATCCACTTCCATATTGTACTCTGTAGAGGCATCACATATCCGACTTAGATTGGGTGAAAAAATGTTCATATCCAGCTCTATATTGTTTTATGGTTGTTTTCAAAGACGAGGTGTTTAAAAGAGGGACATAAATAAAGAGGAGGTAGCAATTGCTTTTGGAGTGTTGACAGAATATTACATAATTTAAAAAATATTTTTATAGCTATGTTAATTTAAAAAAAAAACACGACAGGTATTTGCTTTGATTTAAAGTAACAACAACTGCTGTGGCCAGCACAAAAGTGTTGAACTTTAGACTAGCATCCAGATGGCCTTGGGTTTCCTCCAGAATTTCAGTTCCTTTGAATTTGGCATCATATGTATTGCACTCTCATTATTCTACTAGTAAAGAAGAAATAATTTTTTTTTTCTGTTTTCGTAATTTTTTTTCTCCTGCTTTCTTTTCTTTCCTGTGGAACCTAGCTAGCTAACAAAAACAAGTGAATTAAAAAACAAAACCAAAAACTATGAAGTGAAGAAACTACTTCAAAGAAAAATGAAGAAAAATCCTGAGAATTGTTATGAGTCAAACTCGAACTAAGTGAAAAAATGCAAATGAAGATATTTCCTGCAGGAATTAGGGGTATGCCTCATCAGTAATATGTTGAAACAATAGCAATATAGGCATACCATGAGGAGCTAAACACAACAGCTCAGAAAAAATCAGCTGTGCCTTAAATGTTCATTGTAGAATTTCTAAAACTCAGTTCATGTATGAAGAATTATGATTTAAATTTGAAAACAAGGTTTTCAATTAAATATCATGTTCTGCTCTCTTTACTCAAGTGAATTACCCGGTTGAAGTCTGGAAGGCAAATAGAATTTGAGTCAAAATACTGGTTCCTTTCCTTACTTCTTTCCCCCATTCTGTAGTAGTAAAAATCTAAAATCAATGCCAGAAATCCTAAAGTTAGAGCATGTATTATCATGCTTTGGAAACCAGAAAAGTAATTCTGCAATTAAGAGTGCACATGAAGCTAAGTCCTGCTGAATTGCTTATTCCTGATTGAGGTATGCATAGCAGTTGTCGAGATCTTTTCCAAAAGCATAGTGGTTTTCAGTAGGAGATGGAAGATTTCAAACTGTATGTTGCAATCATAATTTCTCCTATTATTTTTCTTAGTGTTCTTTGCATATCCTTGAACATTGTTGTTTGGGTCAGGTTCCATTTTCATTTTTTAATATATCTTGCTGAGTCAGCATAACACAAATGGTACTTCATCCAAAGTTTTGTCACAGTAAAGGGAACAGAAAACAGAAGAACTCTGATTATTAGAGGTCATGTTTTCATGGACTCCAGGAATAATAGTAAGAGAGTTGAAAAACGGTGGTAGTAAAGAGCATGTTACAGACTCCTGTACAATAAAGGACCAAAGTGCATCTTGAGAATCACTAGGTATGTGGGAATGCAAATATGTCCAGTTTGGGAGCAATGATTTTTATCACTTACGTAATTTTTATAATTTATAATTTATTATTTCAGACAGGGAGAGGCATTGTGTTTTCAGGATTTCAGCTGTTCTATTTGCCACACCTTTTCAGAAAGTAGAGCATAATCTTGACAGATGCTGCCCTCTGATTCCAGTTGAGGCAGATCATGGTTACTGGCAGTGTTCCAGGTCTGTGTGGCTTATGTGCCCTTTGGGCTTGCTAGGACTGCCACAATGCTAGCTAGATCCACTTCCTTTCAATAAGCATGACCTTTCATCCATGTGTTGAAAGAAGAGATGCTAGAAAAAGATAGGACTTTTCTCAGATGTGTGGGAATTGAAATAATTAAAAAAAAAACCTTAAAGGCTTTATTCCTTGTTTTCTGGATTTTAAGAAAACTATTACATTTAGAAATGCTTTTTTATATGTTGGTAATAGCATGAGTTATTGCTGAAACTGTGGAGAGACAGTGAAAATACAAGGATACGGTGAGTACAGTGAATTCTGTATTAGGTAAAGGTAAAGCATGACATAAGGAAAATAGAGTAGCAGGTACAGAACTATTACAAACAATAGTTGAAAAGGGAAGTAATACATTATCCTCAGAGTGCAGCAAAAATTATTGAGTACATTAGTGTTATGTTCAAAAACTGATTATTGAATACTCTTGATTCCCATATTTTCATGATCGCTTGAAATGTAGATCACTTTGAGGTATTGTTGTCGTAGTAGTTTGATGTGATAATTTAGGCTTGTTGTTTGATTTAGGGATTGTTGAAGTTTTAATGGCTCTCATTTTGGTTACAGTTCCATACCTCAGTGTATATACTGTAAGGTACAAAAAGTATACTAATTCTTCAAATAGTGTATACATTACTTTTATACTTGTCTCTGTTTTCTAGCTAGCACTATCAGGTTTACTTATGATTTCTAAATAGAGGTATTCAAGTGTTCACTCAATTACAGTAATTTGGCTGGACTCTGCAATGTGTGCACTGGACAAGGGGATTGTGTAAATGAAAGAAGAGCATATTGACCAAATATGAATAATGATGAAATGAAAATTATTCTGGGTTTGTAACTCTGTATCTTCTAAATGCCATTTTTCATTCTGTTTTTCTTTTTCCAGACTTTTATAGTATTGAATAAAGGGAAGGCAATCTTCCGATTCAGTGCCACCTCTGCCCTGTACATGTTAACTCCTTTCAATCCTCTTAGAAAAATAGCTATTAAGATTTTGGTACATTCATATCCTTTTCAAGTGGTTAGTCTAAAACTGTAATGAATGAGATGTTACTTAGTATTTAAATTATTCTCTGGCACTTTTCCCAGGATCAATATGATCTGTAGTGCTTTGTCCCTCTTCTCTCTACTATTTCTGTCTTCTGTTCTTTCTTTTATTCTGTTTTTCCATTTGTGTTCATTGCTGGATCCTAATATAGTAATACCAGAAGCCAGACAACCAGTCATCGTCCTTTACAATTTCTTTCAGTGTCTTCTTTCTTCCCCCACACAATTTTTCCTTCCCTCTTATTTTTTCTATAATCATCACATCTTTTTTTCATCTTTTCCCCTCCTCCACATTTTTCATAAACTGCAGATATATTGCTGAAAATACTTTCAGTTCTTCACTGACACTGTGTGTTAAAATCGAATCTTTGATCCCAGGTCTGTACTTGCAGGAATATTTCATGAAAATGCGGTTTCATTATTCCTTTCATTTTCTGATTCAGATAATACTTGCAGAAAGATAGATTCACAAAACAGCTTAGGTTTCTTGTTTTATTATACATTCTCAGGCCTATATGTATCCCACCTGTCTATTTTATTTCTTGATCATTATTGCATGATACACTTATAAGCCTATTGATGTTTTAATTTCAGTCTTCAGGTAAGTTGTGAGATTTCCACATTGCAGGTAGAGATTTGAAAATCTAAGTTACTATAGTTACTTAACTATTATTTTGTCTTTTTCAGTGTTTTAATAGCTGACTATAGTAGACATCCTGCTGGTCTGACCCCAAATACTGATATGAGCAATGAGGGCATTGACTTCAGAAAGCTTACTTAAGGAACAAATACAAATATTTGCACGCTTATATTTTACAGAAGTCTAACATAAGGACACTCAATTTTGTGTGTAGCATTGCATATAGGGATCCCAAGACCATGTAGAATAAATCTTGAAAAGATTTTTTTCAGTTTTGATATACTGGAAGTCTGGTAACCACAACAGTTGGTTTATGTTGGATGTTGTTATCAATGGCTAGCCTACAAATGACTTCAGAATCAATTGTGATACTACATAGCCTGTGTTCAATGTTCTTGCTACAAGTGCCACTACAAATAATTTTTTTCAATCATATGACAGTCTTTACCATATTCTGGAGTGTTACTGAGTTATGTGGAATTATAGAAGATTGTGGGACAGAGGTGGTGGTAAAGAGCTAGTCACCAAAGTCAGAATGTTAAAAAACATTTAAATTTATGATAAAGTATATTATAGTTATTTTTCCACTTATGAAAGTGTAGTGAGGATTTACAACTCTGAGAGGACATTTCATCAAAAAGGATTTTGAAAGCCTATGTAAAGTACAGGCTGGTGAAACACTCATAACATGGGGTTTAATGTTTTTAGAATTATATTCCTTTTCTCTTCTGCTCTGTTCATATATGAATTACATAAAGAGAAGCTAGATTCTAAGTAAAGGATTTAAAATATATTTACTGAGCAGAAAACCCAAAGAATTGTTGATTGTAATGCCACAGTTTGACAGTTCAGAAGGCAGAGGTATTTATCGTTGTTTGAAGCTTTTTTTAATTAATATAGACTTGCAAAGAAAAGTTCCTGAGGGGAACCTCACAGTACTTCTCATCCCATTATTTGGATTTCTGTTTAGGAGCACCACATGAACCTGCAGCTGTTCTCAAAATCAAGCTTTGTCCTCTGTAGCTTTAGGTGATGGTGCCATCATGTGGACGTTTTGTGGTTCATCCACGAGGTTTTCGTTTTGGTGGTTGTATTTTCGTATCTTAGAAGATCAGCAATTCTGAGAGTGAAAGGTTATAGATCCAGAGCAGTTCTGTTCAAATAAATGAAATTATTTATGACTTAGACCTGTCCTGGAATTCTTCTTGGATTTCTTTTTTTTGAGAATCACATGTGCCTTCCCCTCCCAACACATTTATCTTACAAAAGTCGTATATAAAGCAAACAGTGATAAAGTGCTTTTCTCCCTAAGATTTCCCTGTGTTCTCGCCTACTATGTGGCAGCTAGCTTTCAATATATCATAATGATAAGCAAAATGTTGATACATGCCAAATTTTATGGTGAAACGCAGAAGTGTGCAAATGCTTTGTATGCATGAAGTAGATCAGATTTGTCTATATCATATAAAATAAATGCTTTTTGTGTTATTTCACGAAATTATAAGCTAATACTTCAAATGTTCACATTTTTGTTCAAAAAGAAAAAATAAGATCTTATTAAAATTAAGAGTTGGGGCTTTTTCAAAAAAATATCTTTCAGACTCTAATTTTGAGTGTTACGATTGTTCTCTTTTAGCTATAAAGCAGTGGCTGAAAACTTTAACGTCTTCAGAGCTTTCCCCTGGCTATTAAAAGAGCAGTGGAGGGATAGATAGCTCCTGATAGTAAAAATCTACCAAAGCAGTGTGTTATTTGATACTCTTTTTATGAGATTTTCTGGTTTACATTCCTTAACTCTTAACCTACATTATTCAGCATGCTTATCATGTGCACCATTTTGACGAACTGCGTGTTTATGACCATGAGTAACCCTCCAGACTGGACAAAGAATGTAGAGTAAGTTAAATGGGTTTTCTCTGAATAATATCCAGTAATCAGAAATAAACGAATATAAATTAATTTATATTAGGATGGCATCCATTGGCAGCAGCTGCCTTGTTGAGATATCCATTCAATAGCTATTCTGATGCAATTTCCTTTGCTGTAATATTAAATACATGTAATTCTCATTACAAGTTCTTTAATGTCCATTCTCTGTTTGCAGCACTAGATGGGGAATGTGAGAAGAAAAGCTATTTTTGTGATCATACAGAAAAAAATGGCTTATAAATATTTTTGACTGCATTCTATACTGCGTCTGTGCAAGCATGCAGGGAAATTCACTCATCTCTATTGCAATAACCATTACAGACACAGGGACCATCTTGTGGATGGCTGTGTTCATCATAGTGCAGCTTTCCCGTACCAAAACCAATCTAAATGAAAAACTTGTATGCAAAATAAGCTATTAAAAAATATTGAAAAGGTTTGAATAGCTAGTCCAATGTGATGTCAGCTTGTTGGCTAATTGGTCCAGTGTGATGTCAGCTGCATGATGCCAATATACAGTGACAGTTCCAAGGCTGCAGACCACAGTGTGAAACTCTGCTCTTCATGGTGCTTGCTCTCTTTTGCTTCTTCATTCCTTACTGCTTGAGATGATACATACCTGTGTAATCTTCAGTAATCAAAACTGAAATCATAGGGCTATTAAAGTCAATGGAGGCATTCTCATTTTGAGTTCAGTGTGAGCCTATATGCATTCAGAATATCTAGCATGTAGTAAATATTTATGATAAAGATGTTTGCTTAAATATTTCTTCATATTGTGTGCAATATGTGTGTATATTTGTGTACAATATTGTGTACAATCTTTGTATTGTGCCGTTTAGATTTACAATGCATGTCCTCATCTGTAGAGTAAAGTTGTGCAGGAAATAAATTTTTTAGTAAAACTTTCACATTGGAAAACTGTTTTTCAGGTTGGCTCAGTTAGAGTAAGCTTTTTAAGCAGTTTAATTTGAATTCCTTTTCATTAAAGGTATAAATTAAATTAAATTTCAAGATTACATTACTTGGACACAGAAGATTGAAATTACTTAGAATGCCAGAATTAAATATTTTTTCAATTTACATTTCAACTACACTTTTTAGTCAAAATGAGTACCTGAATTTTACTGGCATTCATAAATATTTTTAGGTGTTCTTGCACTTGTTTCATTCCAGTACTGCATCTGTCTTGCTGAAGGTGAAGTACTGGTTATACTTACTCTGATAAAGTGAATGAGGACTGATGAGGGTTGGTGCTTGCTGGCTCATTGTACTAAGCAACATTTCAGCATAAAATTAATATTGAAGAAAGGAGTGTTTAGCCTGGAAGTAACTTCTGAAATCCTAACATAATCCATCTGTGTGTTTTGTTATAATATGGATTTGGACTGGACATAAACATGCACCAATGAAGTAACTGGGAATTTTGCATCTGTCTTATTTGCATAGATTATGGAAGTTGAACTTAAACTATGGGTTGTTAGTTTTTTAATCATAATTTCATTCCTCCTTCCTTATGGCATAAATGATGTTAAAGTTGGTTGTAACTGCCATTATTTCTGCCACTTAAAGAGAAGAAAATGAGAATAAAGCAACTAGAGAGCATAAACTGTGAAGATAACGTGTGTATCTATAAACTCTGTCTTGCATATTTTCCTCAGATACACATTCACTGGAATTTATACCTTTGAATCCCTTATTAAAATTCTTGCAAGGGGCTTCTGTTTAGAAGATTTTACATTTCTCCGAGACCCATGGAATTGGCTAGATTTCACTGTCATTACATTTGCGTAAGTCTTCTACTTACTTTTTTTAATAACACTTCTTTCTGGTAGCATGAGACTAGTGGCTAAAAATTGCCTTGTATCTTGTCAGCCAGAATATTTGGAGCTGGACTTCCTGTGGTTTCAATATGTTTCTTCTACCTCTTTTACACATTCTAGTATTTCTAGCCAAGCTTGTGCTGCAGAGGCCAGCATGGTGTGCCAGCCGGTTAGGACTGTGAATGCCATCAGCCTGAACTGTTCATATCCTGTCTCCTTTCTGCATACCAGAATTAAAGGAATCCTTTTGACTTCCTGCTAATAGCCGACCAGATTACATTTCAAACATCAAGTCAATCTGGTTTATTGTGATAAAACTTAATTTAATTTTATGGCCAGAAGCATATTTTTAACACAGGCAAAATACAATGAACAGTGAAAAGGTCTTGATGAAAGACCCAAGCAAATGGAATAAAATCTGCCTCAATTCTGAGTAATTGTGATTTAATCCTACAGGTATGTAACAGAATTTGTAAACCTAGGCAATGTTTCAGCTCTTCGAACTTTCAGAGTATTGAGAGCTTTGAAAACTATTTCTGTAATTCCAGGTAAGAAGTAGTTGGTGTAAGGTGTTAGGCCCCTCGTATCTCCAACTGTTTTTTGTGTGCTGTCATTGTGTTTGTGTGTGAACTCCCCTATTACAGATATGTGACAGAGTTTGTGGACCTGGGCAATGTCTCAGCGTTGAGAACATTCAGAGTTCTCCGAGCTTTGAAAACAATATCAGTCATTCCAGGTGAGAGCGAGGTTAAACACCGAGGCTGACTTTTGTTCTACAAAGGCTGTACTCACATTTTTAAAGCATAAGCCTTGTTTGCTACACTTTGTCAACAGACCAAAAAAGCAGGAATCAAGACATGTAATTTTATTTAAATTGATTCATGCTTCTATTAGTTGTATTTTCTTCTCAAGAAAAAAAAAATCAGCCTTTGAGTTTAACAAATTCTTGCATGAGATATTTGCAGTAAACAACCTATGTGATTTGCATCTTATGACATCAAGCTTTCCTTTACATGTTTTAAATATAAGTTAATTTTAAGCTTTCATACTGATGCAAATTTTCTCATTTATTGAAGGCACTGGTTATAGCAACTTAATTCAGTTTTAAGTTATATATAAAAAATTAAACTCTAAAGGATAGCATGGGCCATGCATGGAGTATCGTTTTAAAGATGTCTTTCTTCTCCAAACCATCACCCCTCTTATATTGTAAGAAGATCATTATGACATCATTCGAATATGCACTTATAATGTCTTTACAATGGAGTTACTAATATAGAATACATTATAAAAGGTTCATCTAAGAAAGGTTTGGGCAAGAAGCATCAGCAAAAGCAAATGATGCTATTCTATGTAGGGTTAAGATATAGCATGAATGATAAAATCACTTGTTTTGGCATAAACAATGTGTTTGGTATTATCTACTTTTTATTTTTGTACACTATAAAATAAGTATAAACTTACATCTTTTCATCTTTCCAAATAATAAGGCTTATCATTAAAATTATTGTATCACAAATTACTAGTCTTTTTGCATGAAATCTTTATCAGGAAAAAAATCACTTTATTTTTTGTGTATATTTAGTATCTACTTAACATCATAATAAAAATCTTATCTCTTTGCAGGCCTGAAGACTATTGTGGGAGCCCTAATTCAGTCTGTGAAGAAGCTCTCAGATGTTATGATCCTGACAGTGTTTTGTCTGAGTGTATTTGCACTAATAGGGCTGCAACTGTTCATGGGCAACTTGAGGAATAAATGCCTGCAGTGGCCTCCAGACAATTCTACTTTCGAAACAACTGTTATTTCCATCTTTAATAGCTCTATAGGTGAAAACGGTACATTTATTAATGCAACAATGACAACATTTAACTGGGATGAGTACATCGAAGACAAAAGTAAGAGTCAATTATAATCTACTGCTTTTATTATCTGGTATTTATTTGAGCAGACACAGGAACATCAGTATCTTTCCCTTGCCTTTAAAAGCATGTAATCTGTCCAAGAGACATAAAAGCACTCATTTTTCTCTAGTAAATAAAACACAGTCATAATATAATTTAACACACTCATAATATTTTACTGAGTACCAAAATACCTTTTTACCTTTTACTGAATATGACTTCTAGTGTAAAATCACATTGCAGCATAAACCAAAAATTTCTGTGCTCGCTTCAAGCCTCTGAAATAATGTGACAGCCCTAATATGGGATCTGAAATGTAATAGCTAGATTAGTGCAAGATAATGCCCAGTATCATAAGCCCATTTGAGTGTCCGCTAGCCCACGAATCCTTGCCAGAGCACGTAAACGCAGCTGTTTTTTCTGCTGGAGTTGGGTGAGTGTCTGCACCACACTCCTGTGCACAGCACAGAAATGCCTTTAAGAGAATTCTGCTGATTTATTCCATGTTTCTGTCTTGCAAAATAAGAACTAGATTTCATATTTCTGTCTTTTAATTGGTTTCTTGTCTTTGGAAAATCAAGAAAATGAGCATTTTGTTCTCCTTTGTACTTCATAATACAGTATTTCCACCATTTTAAGTGGTTAATGTTAGTATTGTGTTAACAAAAATGGGTTTAGAATTCAGGTAGAACAACTCTGAACATAACTATAGTAGATTGCTATTCTGTCTTTCATAATAGTAGTGTTAATCTCTCCTATTTTTCTGTTCAGCCCTTTCTATTTGTTTTAGCGTATTTAGTATATTTAGTATATTTAATGTATTCATAATTAGGTATAATAGGTTTTTTATAAAGTCTGTATAAATGTTTTACTGGTGACTATATCACTGAAAGTTAGGAAACCTCAGTTTAAGAACTAAATGCTTTTGGATCCAAGTCTCATTGCCTTATAATCTTTTAATATACTTATCTCAGAATGCTTGAAATATACAAATGTCACACATAAATTTTGGATGATAACCTATTCTTAAAACCATCTGAAGAACAGATTCCATTCCAGTCCCCTGTAGTTGTTTCTGGCACTACGTCACACAAATAGAAAGGGGTTTTTTCTAAATATCTGACCTACATTTTCCTAATTTCAGATTAAATATATTGCTATTTCTGCTGTGGACTTACAAATAAGATAATCGTAGACTACTTTATATTAGTCTCTATGGAGTTTAAAAACTCTTATCCTCTGTATTTCTGGTCTTTTCTAAGCCAAGCAATCCTATTTTCTGTTTTGCATTTTCTGTACCTATTTTCATATTGCTTATTTTCTTTTTTGGAATCTTTCCAATTAGTCTGGGATTTTTTTTCTTCTTGTTGTTTTTCTGTTGCTCTTTTTAGTTACACTTTTTGTTTGCCTGGGTTTTTTAATGAGATCCTCAAATTGGGTACTAACTCCTGTAACAATTATTTCTATATTTACCCCATGTGCCGTATATGCAACACTCCTATTAACACATTTCAAAATTACCTTGGTTTTATGTCAGCACTGTATTGTTCATTCACAGTCAACTTGTATTTTGTTACAGTCATTGCATCTTTTTGTACTGTAATGACTGTGGCCTCATCCTGTCTATTTTGTATTTACGTATTTGACTTTGCCTTGTCAAGTGTAGCATTTTCCACTTGTCTCTATTGGAATAAATCCAGTTGCTTTTGGACCAACTTGTCAATTTGTAAAGGTCACTCTAAGTTTCAAATATCTTTTCTCCTAGCTTGATGTCTTCAGAACACTTGATGCATTTTTTTTCTATTGTTGTGTTTATTGAGTTTGTATTGAAACTTGTTAGAAAACCATGTCTAGCACAGATACCTGGAAGATCTTCAGAGAGATGCCCTTATGAATTGATGTTGGGTCAACTGCTCTCTAAGAACTTTTTGCAAGTATTTTGTGATATTTCCAGACAGAACATATCTCCTTTATTTGCATATGGAAGTGTCATGTAGGACTTGTACCCATGACTGTTGTTGTGTTATTAAGTTGTCAAGAGACAGGAATAGTTTTGTATATGGCGTATTTTCTACAAACTCCCATTGACTAGTATCATTATCATTTTTGTATTTAAAAAAAAATCTTATTTAAGTGTTTTCCAAAATAGTGGACTGAGAGTTGAGCTGACTAGATGGTTCAGCTGGATCCTCTGCTTTCCAAAGGAGGAGCTGTGCCACATAAGAATGTGAATTAGGCCCACAGACAATTTTGCAAGTCCTGCTTGGATCTGTTTGCATCTCTAAACTTCTTAAACTTTTAAAGTAGGGTAAGCTCTCTCACAGGGTCTGACTGTGTGATCACAAGAATGTCTGAAAATCCACTGATTTTTAATCTGATATCTGAGACTAGATTTGTGGATGTATAAATTATGCACGTAATTTCTCTCTCTCTCTTTCGCATAAGCAGATTTTATGCTGCCTCTATCATATACTGGTGGTGACAGAGTAGAAGCAGTCAGTAGGAACTGGTTGCAATTCCCTGCTTGTCTGTTTAGCATTAGCCCTCGGTTAGTTCATGCCAGCTAAGCTAGTCCGTGCCAGCTGGCAGTGAATCTCCCAGAACCATCTGTTTCCTGAGAACAGCCAGAACATACCTAATTCTGGCAACATTAGCTTAATGTGCCACCTGACCTAAAAATCTCCATTAGAGATTCCTATTTTACCATAAGAATCCCAAACTAGGAATTGATGGCAAAATGTTTTTCCCTTTCTGCCACAAAGAAGGAAACATAAAAGAAAAGAATGTGTTGGGAGTTTTTACAATTTCTATCTCTTTAAATTATATTTCATCTCATCTTAATAGCCTGTTAACAAAATACATTTAGCTACTTCAAATACATTCCTCTGCTATATTATTTTGTGTAATAGTTTTGTGCAATGTACAATAAAAGCTTGGTTTCTGGCCCAGCTGCTCAAATCAAGATCCAGTTAGAAATTTCTTGAGCATGTTGTGTTATCACAGAATCAAAGAATCGGTTAGATTGGAAAAGACCTTTGAGAACATCAAGTCCAACCTGTGACCAAATACCACCATGGCACTAAGTGCCACATCCAGTCTTTTCTTAAACACCTCCAGGGACAGTGACTGCACCACCTCTCTGGACAGCCCATTCCAATGCCCAATCACACTTCCTGTGGAGAACTTCTTCCTTATGTCCAACCTAAGCCTACCCTGGTGCAGCTTAAAGCTGTGTCCTCTTGTCCTGTCGCTGGTTGCCTGGAGAAGAGACTGCTCCCCACCTGGCTACAGTCTCTTTCCAGGGAATTGTAGAGAGTGATAAGGTCTCCCCTTAGCCTTGTTTTCTCCAGGCTCAACAACCCCAGCTCGCTGAGCCACTCCTGATAGGGCTTGTGCTCCAGACCCTTTACCAGCTCTGTTGCCCTTCTCTGGATTCGTTCCAGCATCTCAACACCCTTCCTAAATTGAGGGCCCCAGAACTGGACACAGCGCTCAAGGTGCTGAATACAGGGGAAGAAACTCTTCCCTAGTATTTCGGTATTTTTTCAGGGAATACTTGGATCAAATAGTATGTAATGAATAATTATAAATGAATAATACTAAATGTTATATATGAAAATGCACGAACAAAAGCTGAGAATTGCCCTCATCCTTTGCCTCATTTTTCGACTTGCCATCATACACAATTTCGTACTCCACCCATTGTACCTTATTAATTTGTTTAGGTTGCTGAGAATTAACTGTGCAACTACCTATTTTCTAAAGAAAGGCCAACTTTAAGACTCTGTACAAAGTAATTTTCCTGTCAAGACAGGATTTTCCCTGCTTTTTTCATTCCTAACCATTATATATTGCAGTTGAACAGTTTGTTAGCTCTGTTAATGTCTTTCAAGTGTAAAAGTCTATATAATTGCTTAATTTCCATTAGGCATAAATGTTATCTTTCTCATCACCTTTTTGATTTATTTTTTTTAAAAACAGGTCATTTCTACTTCTTGGAAGGACAAAATGATGCACTGCTGTGTGGCAATAGCTCAGATGCAGGGTAAGAAAATGATCATAACTTTTCATTAAGCATCAAGAAAAAATAATTAGCTACTTAGAGTATCTCAGGTGGTTGACTTTAAAATCAAGTGTACTGTAGAGTTGCAAATTACTGATGTTTTGCATTTGAAGCTATACCTAAATACAATCATCTCTGTGATTTGAATTTACACAGGCACTTCCATCAGCATCTTAGGCTACTTTTGTAAAGGTAACCACATGAATGCTCTGTGCATAAATGTTGCTGTCAGCTTACTGACAACTGTTTTTCAGCCGTGCTACTTGATGTTCTTCTCTTGTCCTGGTGGAGATGTGTTATGACAAATTGTGGGGAAGGGTAGAATACTATTAGTTATATTATTAAAGCATTGAAATATCGTTAGGAAATGGAACTAAAAACTGAAAAGCAATAAGCTATATATTTTTATCCTAGGTATCTAGAATAACATTTTATTTGTTTCATAATTTCATTAGCAACTGGTACTCCTGAACAATTTTGTTTGACTGCAGCATATCGTAATGTAGAGTAGTTGTTAAAAATAGCATTTCCTCTTCTTTTGTAGTCAATGCCCAGAAGGATATATATGTGTGAAAGCTGGTAGAAACCCCAACTATGGCTACACAAGTTTTGATACATTCAGTTGGGCATTCTTGTCACTGTTTCGATTGATGACTCAGGACTTTTGGGAGAATCTTTACCAGCTGGTGAGGACTTGTTAAAATAAACAGCACCATCACCAATACCATTACTACATAGTACTTGCATAGTTATTTTCATTCACTTTTCCGTAAGGCCTTTGGAACAGAAATCATCTTTAATTTCATATATGTAAGCTATTGTCTAAAATAATAAGGCCCTTATTCATGATGTAGGTTCCCATGTGCTACTTAAATACATGATAAGGAATAGCTGCTATTTTATGAAGGTGGTTAAACATTATTGTTTGTTTTCCCAAATGAGTAAATGAACTTAAGTTGTTAAAGTTTCTTACCCAAACATGCTGTAAATAGATGCTAGTTAAATTGATTTGCAGTCTAGTGCAAATACGTTCTGTTTGAAAAGGTTGCATCTTGTCCCTGGACTACACATATCCTTACCTGAGGGACAGTAACTTTGTCCACTCTAACACTTTGTATAATGCACCGTGTTTGTGGCAGTGTAGTTTGGGACTGATGAGGCAAGAAGGTAAGATGCTGATCAGTGGCCCCACTACTGTTAAATTTAAAGGCTGTAATACAGATGCATAGATTCTCATTGGTATAAATTCTGAAGTATTCAGAATTGGATTTACCTTGACAATAGTAGACAGAAAGCTTAGACTTTTTCATATGTATCCAGGATATAATATTATTTGTATAAGGAAAAAGTAACTAAATAATCCTGTGCTAACACAAAGCAATCTTATAATATATTTCTAAATTATAACACAGAGGCTACCATATTATGCAACAGTATTTAAAGTCTGCTAAAAAAGTGTATTATCTCTTTTTCTCCAGACGCTACGTGCTGCTGGGAAAACATACATGATATTTTTTGTTTTGGTCATTTTCCTGGGCTCTTTCTACCTGATCAACTTGATCCTGGCTGTGGTTGCCATGGCCTATGAAGAACAGAATCAAGCAACAATGGAAGAAGCAGAACAGAAAGAGGCAGAATTTCAGCAAATGCTGGAACAACTGAAAAAGCAACAGGAAGAAGCTCAGGTATCCCTGTAAAGTAAAATTTTTTCTTCCATTCATGACTGTGATTGGATGCTTTCTGTCCACATATATACATATATGTCCCCTACTCCTAAGAGTTTATCACTTTGTCTCATAAATTCCTTCATATTGCAAACAATCCTTGAGATTTTCCATTGCACTATTTCTGCTGGCTTGAGTGAACCTGTTAATTTGTGGCAAACGTAATAACTAACTAAAGCACTGGATTTTCAAATTGGAGATGGAAACTAACTTTTTAACTGAGCACTTGAACAAGTTGCCCAGAGTGGTTGTGGAGATAATCAAAGGCCATCAGGATATGATCCTTGGGCAACCTGCTTTAATGACCCTGTCACTACTAAGAGAGTTGAACATGATGACCTCCAGAGGTTCCCTTCCTCAACCTCAACCATTCTGGGATTGTCTGAAATGCAGATGGAGGTGTGGAAAAAAAAATTCAAACAGTAATTTGCTTATATAAGTAACAGAAGCAAAACTATTGTAGGTGATGGTGATTCAGCAATATTTGGCTTTTTTCTACTCCCTACTCATCTCTCACAGCAGAAAGCCATAGCTTTCCAATTTTAAAGAGAACTGGAAAAAGTGGAGAAACTGAGGAAAACATTTCTGTGGTACAGATGTAATGATTACATACTGCTTTGAAATTCCCTTTCATTTTTTGAAGGCTCTCGAATCTTTAATAGAGTAATTGATAATGTCTGCTTGGCATACGGCCACATAGAGGAGAAGCTGAACTATGTCATCTATATAAGCACATGACTAAAGTCAGCAATCAGGGGTTTTTGTTTCGTTATGTTTGCTAACTGTTTGAAGGGTTTTTTGTGTGTTTTGTTAGGGTTTTTTTTACCACAACTTGTAAATAAATGTTAATAAAATGCTCTACACATTTGGAAAATCAAACAGCTATAGGGATGTTATAGTCTGTAGTTTAGCTCAAATCTCTGACTGTGATTTGCAAAACTGAGATATCAATGTTACTCCATATCTATAACAGACTAGGGAGTATTCAAAATCCATCAAAATGTTGTAAGAAAGCATTGCTTCCTGTTAACAGGGATTTTACCACTTGTTTGAGCCTTGATTTTTTATTTTTACATAGTATTTCAGGTGAAAAATTAACTGCAACATTTTGCTTCAATCTAAAACATATGCTTGTTAACTTGGTTTTCTGACAGCACAGTTTTCCCTTGGGTTGCTCTTGCTTCTGGTTTATGGAGCAGTGGCAAATTATGGCTCCTGTGGTATTTCACAAATTATACATCTTATGTATGCTGGATTCAGTGAAGTGAAGTCACTGCTTTTATTTCAAAATAATAATTTTTTTAAGAGTGGCAATAAATTTAAAATAGTGAATGGTGTGTGTGTTTGTATAAATGCTGTAAATTGCACATGTGCTTGTATGTATAGGCGGCGGCAGCAGCTGCAGCAGCTGACTCAAGAGATTATAGTGGAGTAGGTGGAATAGGTGGATTCTCCGAAAGTTCTTCTGAGGCATCAAAACTGAGCTCAAAGAGTGCTAAAGAGAGAAGGAATAGAAGAAAGAAAAAAAAGCAAAAAGAACAATCTGAAGGCGAGGAGAAGGATGGGGAAGAATTTCACAAATCTGAATCAGAAGACAGCATCAAAAAGAAAGGTTTCCGATTTTCCATTGAGGGGAATAGACTGACATACGAAAAGAGATTCTCTTCCCCACACCAGGTACCATAGTATTGTTACCTCGTAAACACCTTTGTTGTCTACTCATCATATAAACAAAACCATGTAAAGTAGTTTGGTTAATACCTGCAAGATACCAGAGATTCATTAATATCATAAATCAAAGTCTGACCAAATAAAAGCTTGCAGCCAAATATGAAACTGTAAGAATTTGAGATATTTTGGTTTTATTCTGAATTTCTGTGTGAAAAATCAAAATTATGTGTATTAATTAGTATGAGCTGTATTTAAAGTTTCTTAATGTGAATGGACCTATCTTCCCATCAAGTTGGATGTATTTAGCATGATCAGTGGATTCAAAATATGGTGCACACATACAAAATATAATGTTTCAAATGTTAAAAGTATTAAAATTTGGGATGCAAAATCTCCGTAGAAATTGCGTAAATGTTCATGTAAAATTTGAAAAATTAATTGATGTGAGACCATTAATTGTGTTATCTTAAGGTGAAAATACGTGTGACGTGTCTTTGCATGTGTTCTCTTACATTGAAACACCAGTGACTCAGAGTGCCATCTGCATCTCCCATCCAGACATTTCTCTCATTTGATAGTTTTATGTTATCTCTTCTACAGTTTTCAAAACTCCTCTTCATTTGCCCAACTCTCACTCTTCCCTCAGCACTTCAAGTCCAGATCTTGCATACATTCTCTCCTTTTTCTGCCCCTTTCTGTGCCTCAGTATGCTTCTTCCTTTTATCCCCACCTTCTCAGTTCTCCCTGGTCTTTATGACTTGCTTTCTCCCTCTTTTTAGTCATTATTACTAAACTTATTCCTGCCTTTTTAATCCTCTTCTGTTTCTGTCTCTGGAAAGCCTGTTTCAACACTTAATTGAGCATGAACATTCATATTCTCTTCATGTATTGTTTTCTTCAGCTCCCATTCTCAAAGAAGCTCAGATCTCTTCATCCAATGTTTTCTTATTAAGGACTGTCCTCCTCAGATAAGTCTGTGGTGGGAATATAATGTTTCCAGCTTTCTATTTCTGCCACTCCTTCCACTCATTCCTAATGTATTTCCTTTTTCAATAGTACTGCATTCTTCCCCCCATCTCCTTGGTTTGCCACTGTTTTATGTTGTTAACTGTTTAACTAATCTCTGTAAGATTGCATTGCTGAATTTAGTTAATTATTCATTCTGTTCCTTAATCAAATTTTCACGCATATCAATTGACTTCAACTTCATGTTGAAGACTCATCTGATGCCTTAGGTGCATATTCTTGCCTGTGTCTTCATTCAAACTGCAGCCTTGTTCAGCTGCAGCTCAATTCATCCATCTTGTAAGAAATGAAGAATTCCTCATACAACTTGTTCTTCTAATGTTTCCATCTCCAAGTTCATTTACAGCCTTTTGACTATGACAGTCTAGAAATCACTCTCCTCTTGTTTTCCAACCCTAGTTCCTTATCACTCTGTATTCTAACCACTAAACAGACGTTCCACTCACCAGTTTTTGATAACACTTTCCTAGAAAAAAACTCAGGTTTATGTCATCTTTGACTTTTTCCTTGGCATTTCATTTTCTTTTAATGTAAATGACCATTTTATTCCTCCTGAAAGCTTATTCTTCCAAACATTCATAATTTTGTCTCCTCTCAATTCTCCTGGTTTAGTTGTGCTTTAGAAGATCCTTTCACACCTTTAACAGTTTTCTAAGGGATTTCCACAAGGCCTTTAGCTAGTTCCCTTCTCTCTCTCTCTCTCCCTCTCTCTTTTTTTTTTTTAAACTCTATTCTGGACCCACAACTGTGAATCATTTTTAACTTGGACCTCTTTATTGCTGTATTCATCAAGAATGTTGTTGCAAAGAGCACTAACCTATCCCATTGCTTTTCTTTAATCTGCTAGTAAACATATTTACCTAAATAATTTTTTTTAATACCATAAAACATATTGTACCTAAAGTTCCTCCCAACCCACCCTGTCTACTTACACTAAACAAGTCAACTCCCAGCTTTAACTGACCCATGCCAGCATCCATAACCCCCTGTAAGATTTTCAAACTTGAGCTCTTTCTGGTATGCTGCCCCTCATGCTTGGAAGGAGCTCCCATGAGTTTTCACAGAACACTTCATTGCTTTCCTCAAATCCCTCTTTAAAACTCTCTTTTACCATGCTGCCTACAGAAAGCTTGACAGGGAAGTGACTTCAGGTGAGCTAAGACGACTGTTTATCATACTCATCAATTTTGCCTCCTTGTATTCCCTCTCTTTTTGTATCCATCTGTTGTGTTACATTTAAATGATAAGTTTTTTCAGAGTGCCTTTTTGTTCTGCATTTTGCAGTACCTAGAACAATGGGGCTCAGGTACACAAAGATAAGTTGTAGAAGAGAAACAAAGACACTGCTTTGTTATGTATAATCTCTGCTGTTTATAGAGGTCTTGGGTGAAATCTGGTGCTAATGCTTATCAATCAAGTCAAGGCAATTACTGAGATGAATCAAAATTAAGAACACGTATAATTATTTCTAAGATTAGAGCATTATTTTGACTGTAATACCTAAAAGATCCTCCCATAGCAGAACATTTACTCACATGAGTAAATTGATGAAGATTAGCGAGCCTGTTCATACAGGCAGATCTTTGCAGATTCAGGATAGTGAAGACTTTAAAAAAGAAATATAAACCCTATTATGGCATACTTGAATAGTATCTGAAGAGATATGTATGTTTTTTAAACTAGGCAGTATTTGGGAGCTACCTCCATGTGCAGACCGAGTCACAGGAAATTTGCCTAAAATTTTGTTTGCTCAGCCTGTCATACTAATGCTGACTTGGGGTAAACAGTGTCTGGATATACTTATTCAGTTTATGAACAGTTGGTAATTACACAGGCAGAATAGCAGAGGAAACAATTCTATCAAGCAGTTTCTTTTGCTCTAATTAAACCTATTGATACCATATATCCAAAGTAGTAAAATAACTAGTCTTTGTCTGTCACTTACGTGCTCTTTGTTTACTACCCAAAAGGGACAGTATTAGGGGGGGACTGTACCAGTGCATTTCTTTGTAGATTACCTTACCCTTTAAGACATTGTGGATTTTTCCTCTGTATGAAAATGCTGTATTTTAAAGGATTTTCATCTGAGAATAATTGTTTTTATTTGCCTACAGTCTCTGCTGAGCATTCGTGGCTCCCTGTTTTCCCCAAGGCGCAACAGCAGAACAAGTCTTTTCAGTTTCAGAGGTCGAGCAAAGGATGTAGGATCAGAAAATGACTTTGCTGATGATGAGCACAGCACTTTTGAAGACAATGAGAGCAGAAGAGATTCTCTCTTTGTTCCTCATAGACACGGTGAACGGCGCAACAGTAACATTAGCCAGGCCAGTAGGTCATCCAGAACAGTACCTGCACTTCCAGCAAATGGCAAGATGCACAGCACTGTGGATTGCAATGGAGTAGTGTCTTTAGTCGGTGGGCCGCCAGCTCTGACATCGCCTACGGGACAGCTTCTGCCAGAGGTGATGATTGATAAAGCAGCCACTGCTAGCAATGTAAGGAAGTCTGCAATAGCTCAGGCATGATGTTCTTTCCCTGTATCATCACTCACTGTTTCCACAAAATTTAGTCCCTTGGCATTGATGACCTTTCTGGGAAAACTGTGAATGCTCCTTTCATATATTCCAGCTGTAAGCTAAAGGAGAAACTGAAATTGTCAAGCGCTCATTAACTAAATATGTGAAAATGTGTGCTAATTGACTGGGAATTAACAGAACGGCATAGTAAACCATTGAATAAATTTAGTTTGTGTAGTCTTGCACCCATTGATTCATTATGCTTAGACTTAACTGGATGGTTCTGGACTTGTATACCAGAAAAGATATCAAAATGGAAAAAAATTAATTACATTTACTTAGTGGAATATATTAAATGAGAATTTAGCTTCCTGCTGACCATACATGAAACTTTTGATGTTACCCTGATAGTGCAACTTACATCGGTTGTGATAGTGTTCCTGTAACATGCTTAATTTTTCTATGGATTTTTTTAATGTCAACATGACTCTTTTTTCTTTTATTTTGTTTGAAAAATGTGCTAGGAAATTCACAGTTTATTCTAAATTAAGAATTATCTTGAGAAAATGTACTTACTCAGTTCTTTTACTGCTAGCTGTGTGGGCTGTGCATTTTTGTGTTTGGAAAAAGACTTCACTGCCTAATTAGGAAGATATTTACGGCAGAGCTCATTGAAAAGCATTGTGGAACATTTTGTAGTCTAAAATCTGCTTTAATGTCTCAGCCCTTTTTTAGCAAAGTATTTTAAAACATTTTCTTAAGGCACAAGAGCAATCCTACTGCAGTATTTGACTATTTGTTCTATGCAGAGTTAGGCATACATTAGTCTATTGCAAAGCCTCAATATAACTGGAGCATGGTGCAGGACAGCAGTGTTTTAAACGACTGTACCTCTACAGTAGCTTGCAGTGTTATTCTTATTAAATCAACAACCAACTAGCTATTTTATCAGTGTTTTATTTTCAGGGCACTACTACAGAAACCGACTTAAGAAAGAGACGGTCTAGTTCTTATCATGTGCCTATGGACTACCTAACAGATCCCAGTGCAAGGCAAAGAGCAATGAGTATAGCCAGCATGCTTACAAACACAATGGAAGGTATGTAACACAGGGGTTTTTTTTATATGACAGTGCCTTGAGGTGCTATTAAATGTGTGATACAATAAGTAGTAGTGATGTTTTAAGGCAGCTATTTCAGCCTAGAAAGTACAGACAAGAAGAGATTTCTGTATACACACAGAGGGGGTGTTTTTTGGTGTTTTTCTCTGGTGAAGTTATGTTTTGGGGTAAAAGCTCTTTTTAAGTTACTGAAATGGCTATGCTTCTTGCAGTAGAACAACCCCCTTCTACCAATTCAATAGACATTCTGTTTCACAAAGGAGGGATCATGTTCTTCTTTCTGTAAGGCTAAATACAATTGATCTGAATCATGGAATTAAGCAACTGTTTGTAAGAAAGGGTAAAACATTATTTTGAGGCTTAAATGACTATGCTCAAAATAGCAAATTGGAAGGTAATAATGAGCAGTTCTGTACAAGTGGACCATAGTGTAGTCTAAATACTTGTCTGACTTTAGGTTTGTTCTAAATGTTTATCTTCCATGAGGAGACTTTTTGTTGGAAGGGACTTTAAAAATCATCTTTTCAACCCCATGCCATGGACAGGAACACCTTTCATTGGAGCAGATTGCTCAAAGCCCCCTCCAACCTCGTCTTGAACACTTCCAGGGATGGGGCATCTACAGCTTCTCTGGGCAACCTGTGCGAGTGCCTTACTACACTCACAGTAATGAATTTTTTCCTAATACCTAACCTAAATCTACCTTCTTTCTGTTTAAAACTGCTACCCCTCGTCTTATCACACCACTCCCTAATGAAGAGTCCCTCGCCATCTTTCCTTCAGTCCCCATACAAGTACTGGAAGGCTGCTATTATGTCTCCTTGGAGCTTCTCTAGGATAAACAACCCCAGCTCTCTCAGCCTGTCCTCATTGGACAGGTACTCCCGCCCCTGATCATCTCTGTGGTGTCCTGTGAACCTGCTCTTATTCTGGAAACTGTAGAGCTGAACACAGCACTCCAGGTGGGGTCTCACCATGTAGAGTAGAGGGGGGAGAATCCCCTCCCTCAGCCTGCTCACCATGCTGCTTTTGATGCTGCCCAGGAGGAGATTGGCTCTCTGGACTGTGACCAAAATTGTTAGCTCACACTCTATTTCTCATCCACCAATAACCCCAAGTCTTTGTCCCCTGGGCTGCTTTCAATCCCCTCATCACCCAGCCTGTATGACAGGCTTCTAAGACAAATTTCTCCTTTAAATTCTATGTAGCATGAGCTTGTGAATGGTTCTTCTATCTGTTGAATCTTTATTATACTTTTTATGTTTTACAGATGATTTTAAATTGTAATTTCTTTTGACTGACAGAAGTCTTATTTTCAAAATGTTAACACAGTTTATCAACAGTACCTTGGAAAACAGCATTTAGGCTTCAAGGAAATACCAGTTGATGCTGGAATGGAGAAATATGTTTAAAATGTTATTTTCATTTTTCTCTCTAGAATTGGAAGAATCCAGACAGAAATGCCCACCATGCTGGTATAAATTTGCTAACACTTGCTTGATTTGGGACTGCTGTACTCCGTGGCTGAAAGTCAAACATATTGTAAATTTGATTGTGATGGACCCATTTGTTGATCTGGCCATTACTATCTGCATCGTCCTAAACACCCTGTTCATGGCCATGGAACACTACCCCATGACAGAGCAGTTCAGTGGTGTGCTTTCAGTAGGAAACCTTGTAAGTCTGTCATGATGTGCCACATATGTGAAATGCATTTTTCTTTAATTCTTCTGTGAACTATGCACTTTCATGTAAAAGAAAAAGTTGACTAGATATTTATAGGTTTGGGATGGTTGAATTTAAATTTAAGTTGTTGACATTTGCGAATTTTACCACTCTTGCTTTACAGAGTAAAAGACAGTAAGATTTACAAAGTCAATATGCATTTTGGTTTTCAAAACCTTTGCCTTCTGTCACTGAAGCAGGTTAAGGGAATTTTTTTTCTTGGATGGATAGTTAGAAATCATAAGAACTTTCAGTTCCATTCCCACACCTGTTCTGCTCCTCACTAGCACCTCCTAAGGATCCGGATGTTCAGGGAATTGTAGAGGGCAAAGATCCAGTAAGCATGGCAGAGGTACTGCAACTCTGCAGGCAACGGTGAAATGGAATGACAGAGCCTTCCACAGGTCATCCTGAAGAATAATCATTCTACTCAACTTTCAGCATAAACTTTTTTTCTTAATAAAGTAAGCTTATGATAGGGACAATTATCTTTATCCCTAGAAGTAAAAAGATGGCCTAAGGGCAAAGATGAGCTCTAAGGAGGTGCTAATAAGCATTAAAATAGGAAGATATTCTGTGTATTGCCATACATGCATGTTAGTGGGCTAGATTAAAACCACATTTTCCCATTTCCTCTTTTCCTTTGGAACCCAAACATTGTGATGCATATATAAGTTTCAACTCTGAATATTATTTCTAACCCAAATGTATGGCAATATAGAGAAGCTATTCAGATTAATAATGAATTGCTTGCTGAAAATATAATTTAGCAAATGTTGAAACCACTAGTTTCACTCTTTTAATATTTTCTCATTAAACTGGAGTAAGAAACTGTATTTTCCTTGCAGGTGTTTACTGGAATTTTCACAGCAGAAATGTTTCTCAAGATAATTGCAATGGATCCTTACTATTATTTCCAGGAAGGATGGAATATTTTTGATGGTTTTATTGTGAGTCTTAGTTTAATGGAACTTGGCCTTGCAAATGTAGAAGGATTATCTGTCCTTCGATCATTTCGATTGGTAAATATACTAATTAAAATGTTTCTTTATTATATTTTTATATTTGTACATATATATGTTATGCATTTTTCGTTTGTGCATTATATATTTGGCTAAGATAGAAAATCTTTCCAGAACTTACAAAATGCTAAACTGCATACTCACTAGATGACATGTATCTATTATGTCACATTTGTTTTGCTTATTATCTTAATAACATCTATTTCTCTGTCAAGATATTGTCAGCATCAATTCTATTCTTGCAATAAGTGCTTTAAGGATTAAGTTTTTTAATAGAAGTATCTCTTAGAGTCCTCTACCTAGATGAGGGAGTGAAAAAAGCAAGAGCCACAGGGTTCTCACTACGTTACTGAAGATTAGTAAATTGCTTAGTAAATAATGGGTTAGTTAATAAAAGTTTATTGACAATTTTAGCTTATATACTTCCATTACCAATTGGCTTGCATACTTAGTTTTAAAAGAGAGTAGTGTTAAGATTTTTCATTTTATAGGGTTTTTTTCATCACTACCAGCCTTCTCCTTACCATCCTCTGCAAAGGTCTGTCTGCTGTCTAACAGCTTTTCTGTTCAGAAGTCACTACAGTATCTCCGTCTGTTATTAGATATCTCTGTCATGAGCAGGAACTTGAAAAACCTTGGTCTTGCTGCAGACTAGGCTAGCATGTAAGTCAATGTCCAAATCCTCTTCTGAAAAGACCTATGCAGCAAGAGACATGAAGCTGGAGTTGCCAGTCATCAAGCTCAACTTTTGCCTTAAATAAAACAACAAAAAAATTTAACTTTAAATGAAAGTTAAATAAATCTCCTTTTTAAAACGAGGAGTTTCAAGTAAGTATGTTTTCTGGTTCTCTGCATAGCATTATACTGCATTTTGCCTAAAGGCTAAAATCTATCTGTATTGACTTCTCTCACAATAATAGACTCTCATTTTAACTTGGCATTTATATATTTTATTTCTATCTCATCCTATTAAATAATACTTAGTTTTAGATTCATTTTAATATTCTCCTCTTTCAATGGTTTGAACACTTGCTGTATCTTTCCAATACTTCTATTTTTTTCTGTCTCAAGCTGTACTTATATATTACTTTCCTTTGTTCTTCTCAATATTTGAGAAAAATTTGACAAACTTTGCAAGACACATTACATTTATTTTAAATGACAGAAAAGATATTGTTAAAGATACTTGCAAGTCACTTGTATGACTGTCATTAACAACTCTAGGTTGTTTCTCTCTTTAGGAAAACCATTTCTTCCATCTCACTGCCAGTTAAGATGAAGAGAACTGAAAGTGACTATACACTTATGGTCCTGTTAAACTGATCACATTTCATATGTGCTCATATACTTTTAGTAATGTTTTCTTATAGTTAACTAAAAGAGAAAGACTCGTTTGTCCAACTTGTCTAACACTAACGAATTGTTTATAAATACCTAAAGTCACCAAAAGAGGCGAAGTCTGAATTGGAGTCTTTATGGAAATTGAAATGTAATTGAAATGAGTGTGGAGACAGTATTTTTGATTTCTTATGACTTGAATCATAGTTTAAGACTGCTGACATGTAGTATTGTACAAAGAACTGGAAACAGAAATTTTGTAACTAAAGCTTCTAAAGGTTATGAGAGACATGACTGAGACACAGAGTAACTGAAATATGAAATGTATAGCAGTAATTCATTACTATTAGCATAATGAATAACCGTTTATCATTCTTCTGTTTTACAGCTTCGGGTTTTCAAACTGGCAAAATCTTGGCCAACTCTAAATATGCTGATTAAGATTATTGGCAACTCAGTGGGGGCTCTGGGGAATCTGACCCTGGTGCTGGCCATCATTGTGTTCATTTTCGCTGTGGTTGGGATGCAGCTGTTTGGGAAAAGCTACAAGGAATGTGTCTGCAAGATCTCCAGTGACTGTGAACTTCCACGCTGGCACATGCATGACTTTTTCCACTCTTTCCTGATTGTATTCCGAGTGCTGTGTGGAGAATGGATAGAAACGATGTGGGACTGCATGGAGGTTGCTGGCCAAACCATGTGCCTTACAGTCTTCATGATGGTCATGGTGATTGGAAACCTTGTGGTACGTAGTCAGTGGAGATTTCTTAAAACTCTTAGAACACATTTCCTATTTTTCATGGTTTAGAAATCAGAGATGAAGACTGGAGAAGGACTTTAGGAAATCATGTAATTCATTTGCTCTTTCTATAAACCTAAAGGTTCAAATACACCTTGTCATTTATGAGAAGCGTTTGTCTACTTTTTCTTTTAAATCTCAGTAAGTTTATAACCTCTTTAGTAGGACCAGTGCTGAATTATGCTTACAGTTAAGATGCCTTTTAAAAAAAATCTAACTTAAATGACATTTTACAGCCAAGTAAACTAAATTGTCTCAATATTGATGGAAAACTGTTGGTCTTCGTTACAACATTTAAAGGCTTACTGTTCCCACTTGCAGTTATTTCTTTATGAAACAAAACAATCTTAGCTCTTCAATTTTTTCTCATAGGTAATGATTTGTAAACTGCTTATCCCTCTTGCTATTGGCCTCTGAATTTCTCCCAAGCCACATTTTGCATAGAGACACAAGTACTGAATAATGTGGAATAATTATATTTTCATTTCTTGCAGTCAATATTCCTCGTAGTACTTCCCCAAATGACACATGAAATTTCTGTACCAGCATTGCTTTCCTGATGCAGCCTCTATGCCCTTTTCTGCAGTGCTTCCATCTGGCCAGTTTTCATACCTTCTCTATATATACATTTCTTCTTTCTTAACAGTCAGCTCCACATTAGTACTTCAGAATTAAATGCCATATTGATTTTGAGTAATTTCACTAATTTACCATTGTTATGTTTAATTGTAGTTCTTTTTTGTTGAGTGCTGGCATCCCTTCTCTTTTTGGTATAATGCACATATTTTATAAATATGCTTACCCATCATAACTGCCAAGACTCACCAGACTAATGTGAGAGTCCTGTGGTATACCTTCTAAAATATTCTGCAAGTTTGAACAGGAAGAACTAACAAATATAATTTAACTGAATTTCAATTAACTGATTTTTAATCAGTTTTGCACATAGTCTGTCATAATTGCATGCAATCCAAATTTCTCCTGTATGTTTGAAAAATGTCATGCAAGAAAGTCTGAAATAGTTTCTTGAAATTGAGGTGTATCAAATCTGTGGACTCTTTATCTGTTAGCTAGCTTTCCTGCCCAAAACCAAGATAGACTCATATATACTTACCAAATATAAATGTTTATTATATTCTGAATTAGAGATACTAAAATTATGGTCTGTTGAACTGTAGAAGACTGGTATTTACCAACATTTCCCTGGCCTGTGAACACTACAGTGGATGTAGCTTTCATAAATTACCACGTGATGTTGTGTCCTGCCTCCTTGTGCCATTCTCCATTTTGAGGAGCAGATCTGCACTACTTCCATTATGAAGGAGACAGTTAAGGAACAGCTCAGTTTTCATCTGTATTAGTGAAGTTAAAACAGCTGAAAGTGTTTTTGACAAGATAATAAAATGTGGGGGACAGGGATTATGGACTGGAAAGAATAGCAGGAAGGTGGGTTGAAATAAAGTGCTAGCTGTGAAATAAAAATTATCTCATATTGAACAAGTCCTAATGACATTGCTTTTATGACTTAAAAATCGGAGTAATTTTTTCCTTACTGTCTTTTAGGTACTCAACCTTTTTTTGGCCTTGCTGCTGAGCTCATTTAGTTCAGACAACCTTGCTGCTACAGATGATGATAATGAAATGAACAATCTCCAGATTGCTGTGGCAAGGATCCAGAAAGGCATAGATTATGTGAAGAGGAAAGTACGTGAATTCATCCAAAAAGCCTTTGTTAGAAAACAGAAAGTTTTAGATGAAATCAAACCTCTTGAAGACCTAAACAATAAAAAAGACAGCTGTATTTCCAACCATACAATAGTAGACATAGGTAAAAACCTTGCCTATCTTAAAGACGGGAATGGAACTACCAGTGGGATAGGCAGCAGTGTGGAAAAATATGTTGTTGATGAAAGTGATTATATGTCATTCATAAACAACCCAAGCCTCACTGTGACAGTGCCCATTGCAGTTGGAGAATCAGATTTTGAAAATTTAAATACAGAGGAGTTCAGCAGTGAATCAGACCTGGAAGAAAGCAAAGAGGTAAGACTATTTCTATTTTTAAAATACTCTGATGCTTTTCTCTTTTTTACTAAGGTTACTAGTACTGAATTCAAATCTCTCTTTAATTCCTTTACGACAGCATACACAAACTTGTAGTGTTATTTAAGGTAAATTGTGTAAATTTGCAAGTTTTGAATGAGATAGTGATACAATATTGCATTTACAGTAATAACCAAGATGCATAGGAAAATTTTTTAGAAAATGAATCTTTTTTTCTATTTTATTTAGTTAAATCCTTAACAATCAAAGGAACCAGTTTAATAGCCCTGGATACCATAAGTCATACAAAGTGTGTGTGGCTGGTGCAAGTTTCTCCAATCTAATTTCATCAGTGCAGTTTACTCTTTTATCTGCTTTCTGGTAACAGTTAAATCTGATGGTTTTAACCTTTTTGATATAATAAAAATACATCTATATACATCATAGATAGGTACATTCGAATACTGGACCAGCATCACTAAACAATTTCATATAAATCACTAATAATCCATCTGATAGCAACAGAACCACTGAAGCAGTGAACTAATGGCCTTATGGTAAAAAAGTTACAAAGCTTAATATCCCAGTGTAAGATCCTTTAATTTGACTACTCGTTATTTTCAAAGCTCTAAGATATTTGAATCTGTTACCTACTGTGGCTAATAAAATGTACTTCTTTCTGGCACAATGTGGTGCCAAGTGGATAAATCCAAGCTAGCACTGAGAGTTACAGTGTATGCTGAGATATTATTATTGTGTGTGTATTATTAACCCACTGCTTTGTCCCACACAACTGAAAGTGGTGGAAGCAGACCAACTCAAGTGGAGCATGTCTGTGCAATGCTTAGTACTAATGCTAGTTCATTCAGCATTAGCATGGGTATTTTGAACAGTATTGTATGCTGTGGGGTAGACATAAACTAACATATAGGTTTTCATAAGTGATTTTCTTGTACTTGAATCTGAGGATATAAATATGGGTAAGAGTGTAGTAATATTCTGCCTGAGATCCCTTTTTGTACAAACTGCATCACACATTTAGTAATTTCTTATTTTTTGTTTCTTATCACAAATGTCTTTATTGCTGTTATAAAAATGTTTCTTTTTTTCAGATTGATTGTAATAATATTTATCTTACTCTTCAAAACCAGTACTTGGGTGTAGATCAAATCAGTTTAACTTTTAATTGTCCTGTTCTTCACTGCACAAGAGCACTATGTCAGCAGAAGAGGTGGAGGATGAACCTTATACAAACCTCTGTGCTGGTGGTTGCAGGGCTGCGTATGACCACACTGACAATTGTGCATCTGTTACTTCACTGTATAATGGGATGGTGGGACTGCTAACTGTTTTCATTAGCCAAATCTTTCCTTTTTTCCAATGGAAGGACCCTAATTGGGTTATTCTACAAGGTGACAAAAATACCGACTTCCTATATTTAAAGCGGGTTATCCCACATTTGAGACATGAGCTCCTGCCATTAAACTTCCATAATAAAAGACTTTAGACTCCACATACCATATTTAAAAGAAGACAGTGTCTTCATTGCATTCTTGTAGTCACTTAATGCTGTTGTTCTTCAGGAACTGCAAACTGATCAGATAAGACAAAGAAATGCATATTAAGTCAGGGATGAGCCTAGTGCCAAACTTTTGACTGGTCAAGTCTGAAACTCTGCTGAGCATATTTAGGACCAAAATTTCTTACTCTTGCAGAAGCTGAAGATGAAAAATTGAAGGGGAATGTTTACAAATTTCAGGAACTTTCAAGCGAGACACAGCAGTAAGCAAAGATTGTGAGCATATTTCTTATTGAAGTGCCTAAATTTCAAGCAGATTTCAGTAACAAAAGCATTAAAATCTTAATCCTGGTTCCTACTCTGCACTAGATACTCTTAACCACCGTTTTTAACCACTAGTTTTTAACCACTCTTAACCACCAGTTTTTGATATAGAGAAGAGTGATGGCTTATTAGCCAGATGACCAACACTCTTGTCATGAAAATTATCTGTAGCAAAAGAAGGCATTTTTTAAATTTAAAAATGGACAGCAATGGGTTTTTGTTCAAGACTTCTGCTTTTTTGCCATGCCATAATTGCATTTCTGGCCTCTCATGTTTTCCCACTTATATGATACTGCTGTTGCCATGTTGATCTGCCAGTCACTTCATTGCTTACATCACAAATGAAAAGAATTGAAGTTGGAAACTGCCATCAAACTGCATTCAGTTAGCAGATTTACAGATGAAAAGCAGCTTAGGCATGCAGGTGCTGTGAGGACACTGCACAAGATAGCCAGATGCTGATAAGCGTGTGTGTGTGTGTGTCTGTGTGTGTGTCTGTGTCTGTGTGCTTCTGCTTGCTTCTGTGTATACACGTGAGTACACTCTTTTGTGGGGCAATAAACTGAATTTCAACAAATTGTGATTTTTTTAGCAAGTTTTAATTAAGCATAATGATGTTTGGTGAATTCTTTATTATAACACACATATCTTCCAGTAGCTTGATGGAAATGTTAATTAGATTATGCCTTTCTAGAAACAATACATACAATGTTGTACAATCTTAGTAGGTGTGAATTAACAAGGAATATTCTAGAAAAATTTGTCTGAAACCTAAAGTAAAATTAATTATAAGAGCATTGTGTCCATTAGAATGCCAGTGGATGAATACAGTGTAATAAGGGAATTAGAAAACAAATACTAAATAAAACTTTACCATGGAAGTAGGGCCATTGATAACTGTGGGACCACTGTGCTGAGTCCATTGTCCTGTAAATAAGTCTGTGGATCTGAGCTGCATTACTGCTATCTAGTGTAGAAACTATAAAGATAACTTTTCCATTTTAGGTTCTTAACTATTATGGGGATGGTTTATATGGAAAATTTTGTAGTATATGTATGACTGTTTAATAATTAGTTAAAATAATGATAATAGCTGGTAATAATTAATGCTAAATGTAACCTCTGAGCCAGTAATTACACCATGATATACCAACGACAAGATATTTTTCAATGCTTTGAAAAAAATGGGATCTCCTAATGCTGTTGCAGACACATTAATAATGTATATTTTACTTTAAGCAATATTCAGCGCAAAAAACCAGAGGTGCTGTGTCCTGAAGTTCATTTCCTACCGTTCTTACTTCTCACAGGAGTAGAACCAAGCTGGATCAGTCAAGCGGGCAGCTCTGGTGCCTTTTAGCGAGGCAGAGCATCGTGTCACCAGTTTTACACAGGTTACCTAAGCAAGTTATACATCTATATGTATATACTATTTAATCACTTTTTAGCGATATGGACTGGCCTGCATGCTCTTCAGCTACGATCCTGTCCCATTCATTGCAATTAGTACCAACATGCACAGCTGCTCTCTGCTGAGCCACGGGACTCGCATCACAGCATGGTCAGGCAAGATCGGCAGCCCCAATATTTACTTTCCATGATATTTTAACAGTATTTTGCAGTGCATGCTATGTACCTTTCCCAGTCTCAATGATATAGCTTTCAGGATTCTATTTTTGAAGGGTTTTCTTTTGTTTTGAGGGAAGACAGAGTATATAACATGTATGCCATGTTTCTTGTTAGAAGTTTATGTATGTAAGTCCATCTGTAAATTCTGTTGATAATGAAAAGCTGCTAGCTGTTTTGGAAAACTTTCATACTATTGTATTTTAGCTTATAATGGAGGCAACTTGCAAACCCATTACAGTAATTTTTTTATTTTCACATTCTTTTTTCTTACAAATGCTTTTCTTTAGTACTTGTATAAATATTTAGTTATTTTTGAGATTAATATGCAGTACTTGAAGCACCATTAAGCATGAAATTAATTTAATTTCTGCAGTCAAAGCATGTGAACATAATTTGGTTAAAAGAATTCATACAAAACTGTTATTTGGCTGGTCAAACATTCAGAGATCAGTTCTGCTCTTACTTACACTTACAGGTGTAGGGGTGCAAAGAGAAAACTGATGGCAAAATCTGGCCTAATTCAGTCTTACTATAGCTCTTTATTTTATGCTCACAAATGGATTACCTCCCCAAACATCTAAAATTGTCTGCCTTGAGAAACTTAAAAGTTATTTTCATCTAATCAGTAATAAATAAAGTTCAACAGTCTAGTAAATAAGCTGCTGAGGTGGGACCAAAAGGTTCAGAAGTCCCCAGCTTCAGTGTGATTTACATCTCGTCTATTAAACATTGTCATAATATTTACAACAACACCAGTTGTATGATGCTGCTTTCAGTTTGGTAAATCAGTGGAATTAAAATATACTTGCTCCAGAACTTCTTCTCTTATATTTTGTAAAGAATAATATATCTGATAAGATATATTTTGATTTAAAAGTATTCATTATTCAAAATTCTTTGATACTCTGAAAAATTTAGGATTTGTATTGTGAATTGGTCACATTGTATTGGTATATTGTGATTCATAGTGGATGATATTAAGTTGTTATGTTAGAGTTAATTGAAGTTTGCTTAATTAATCTTTGCAAACAGCAGTCCCTTACTCCATTTCAGAAATATCCTTCCACTATTGTTTGTATGAATTAAAGAGCCTTTAAAAGTAGCTTTGAGTGGGAGAGCTTTTTCCCACTGGAGCATATTTCCACTGCTACTTACAATGCTTTTGCTTTCATACAACTTTTTTGCACATATTTTCATTTATGAAATGCACATATATAAGTAGATCAAAGGAATTATGAATATCAATAAAGTACAGAGTGGACTATAATTTAGGGATACTGGGTTGTTGCAGTATTTGCAACCTATTATCATCACAAAATTGTTTTGCTTTGATTTACAGTGTTCTGTTTTTTTGTACTGGTAGTTACTATGCCTAACTGTATAAGCATTAGAAAGAGTGACATCCAGATTCCACTTAGTTATACCAGTGGAATTACAATGACATCTACCACTTTGAAGGTTTTTTGGGTGATATAGCTGTACTGAAAAAGACTGGGTAGTTTGGATATAATATTGCCATTGATATCACAGAACATTTCACTTTCATACTGACATCCACACAGCATTTTCATTATTTAATAGTTTCACAGGTATTTGGGAGGAAAGGAAATTGAAAGCCAAACCAAAATGGTGGTTTCTCTTGGCGCCATCTTCCTGCTTATGTCTGTCCTGCTCTTTGCTCCTTCAGTCCCTTAAATTATGATTTCAACAGCTGTTAGTGGCATCCTGGCCAATCATTAAATTTCAGGCTTTATTAAAAATGTTAACCTAAGAGCTCTCCAGTTGCTCCTAGATAATCATCTTTGAAACAAAGAAAGAAAGAACTGTTAGAAGTTAAAAGTGGTCTGGCTGTAAGTGAAGCAGAATGGTATGAATCTATGAGATGTTGTCAAGGTTCAGAAAGTAATTATGTCAAAAACTTCCTGACCTAATCTTGGCTGCTGCTTTTTGCAATGCTGCTCTGATAGGCAAGCTGCTTTCCTACCTTGAAAGCTAAATTAAAATCTGTATCTCATACTGGACTGTATTGCTGACTAAAGCATGACTGGCAAGGCTGTTGGTACATGTGATGTTAAAGATATTTAAATCTGTATGATAATCAATATATTGCTGCTTTAGAAACATGTAAGTACTTTCATCTCCTTACTGTTTTCTGGGGAAAGGAGATGGAGTATGTACATTCTAAGGTTTTGAAAAACAGATTTCTCTGAGAATCATTTCCTTAGCATACTATTCAGAAAAATCCTATCTTATAATTTTCAAAAAGTGTCTAATGCTTGATTGTGATAAATCTCTTATAATCTGTGTGACTGAATACTTTTGAAATCTAGAGCCATGGGGACTTACTATTAGATCAAAGCTAATGCTTGGGTTTGATGATCATCTTGTTCTATAGGTTCATTTTTTTGAAAAGCTAAATATATGTTAAGTGACTAGCCATTGCCTAAATCCAGTTTTTGTAATGCTGGTGAACAAACAGAAAATAACCAGGTACAAATAACTTCCAGACATGTTAAGGTAAAAAACTGGGATATATGCTACGTACCTAACATATCAGGGTCTGCAATTAGAGGTAGTCTAGCTATCCAGCTGGATTCCATATGTGTGAACAGTGGCAAGTCATAGTAAGTGGTAGAAAAAGCCTTCCTATGTATTAAAACATGGACAAAACACAGTAGCAATAACGTGGTCCATTTGCAGGTGATGTGTTGAATACATAGAAATCAGTACAACATCCCTACGTCAGTTGCTTTATATCAGAGCGTAAGTTTGCTGTGGAATTATATGACAGTTGCTGAAAAGTTTTCCTACCATACTGAATGTAACTGAGTCAATAAAATCATGAGATGTTATATCATAAAACTTTCCTAGCTGTTTCTAATGCATACTAAATTTTATAAATATTGTATAGAATAGCATACAATAAATTCAATGTTAAAAATAACAAAGATAAATGAAAAAAGAAGAAATTATATCTCTTGAAAATTTCTAATTTTTTTCTTCCTCAAATGATACTGAATTATGACAGACTGAATTTATTGAATAATTTTTATAATATTCTTATTTATATACTGATCACGCTCGGGCTAAATTCAGGTATAATAGAGCAGCATGCTAAGGAAAGACTCTGTTAATCAACAGAAGAGTAACTGAATTTTCAGTGGGATAAGGCATTTGATTCTTGTATTTCCAGTATCAGCTGCTATTGATTCAATTTAGGATTTTTCTGTTCAGCTTAACTCCTGTAATTTTTGTTACAGCTCTGTAAGTGAAGCATACCAGGATTTTAGTGAGAAGAGACTTGAAAGATACATCTCACCATACACAGTGCCACAAATAAAGTTGTCTTTTTGATGTTTCTGAAAATTGACAGTTGTACTGATAATTTTCTACCTTTCCTATCTGATCTTTTTGATCTCTCCTTATAGTGGTTATCCCTAATCTTCCATGTTGAGTTAACTGTTAGTCTTAAGAAATTTCAGTAACAGGAATTCATTACTCCTTGTTCTTATTAAACTAACTGCATAATATCTGAGTCACTTAACTCTTCATTTTCCTGTAAAAGAATGGACAGTAGGTCTTTCAAACTTACAGTTTACCCAGTTCATAATTTTTGTTTGCTCTGCTACTACTACAGCATTCTGCTAGAAATGCTCTCTAGATTGGAATGATGCAAGCAACATTTTAAGAAAACACTATGCAATAAAAACAGATAGTCACTTCTCAGTTTAACCATTATTTACTGGGTTATAAATGGCAATTTTTAACACCATATACAAATTTCTTTGGAATGTACCTTGCATTTATGATATTTCTGGCCTTTCCTCAAACTGATGGTTGACTTTCACTGATGTTTAAATGCTGTGGTCCTTACTTGAGGTCTACAGTATTTATCCCATACTTTCCTGTTTCTCCATTTTAGAGGCAGTATTCCACAATGACCAAACTGCCATGCATTATCTATAATTTGAACGTATTGCAATGGGAAATTTGTCAGTAATAATCTGCAGAAAAGTGTGCATCCATATCTTTATACATTGGACCTTACCTCAATAAATGGCTAAAACTCATCCAGAAATATGAGACATGAATGTCTAAACTGGGATTTTCAAAAAAACATAGAGGAAATGGGTGTGCAGATATCACTGAAATTAAGTGCATAATACATGTTTCCATTTGTTTGACCTTCCTCTAAAATGTGCTCTATAGTGCACCCATGGTACACAAAAATCAAGGTTAAGCCTATGTCAAAATCACAACACAATATATTGTCGGTGTGATTCAATAGAATCAGAGTGGGGGAGAAAGGATGAACCTTCTGTTTGTGTGAAGAACATACTGAATATTTGTTGCTATGTAAAATTCCATTTAAGTCTTAAGTTACTTTCTCTATCCATGGAATAATACTGTTTACATTTCCTTTACAAAAAACTGTATAGAATTTGAAGCTTCTCAGAAATGTTTTAAAGGAATAATGCCTCTAACTTCAGACTTGAATGTCAGCAAAAATATATATCTTTAATGTTTCTGTAGACCATCTCTGTCTAATATTAATTCCCTATAGACTCTATCCTAATTCTGCTTACATCATTCCCTTTATAAGATTAGCTACTTATCAATGCAGCCATTTTTACTGATGTTATACTCCATATAGTGATAACATTAGAAGAGTCATAGAATGCTGTGACCAAACTACTTTTACTTATTATAGTACTCATATTTGTCTGTTGCCAACGTCATGTGATGGTGTGAAAGAATAATTTTTAAAGTTTGGATTATATTATCAGTATGACTTATTGGTGCAGTATTATTTTATTACAGTATTGTTTTAAAAGCATTTGTTTTCACTTTAGTCTTTCAAAATTTTTTTTGGCCTTTTGTAGTGATTGGACATCTATGTGTACTGTACCAAAGTAATAAGTAGTTTCAAAATGCACAATAAATTCAGAAAATGCATTGGCAAGTGAGTATGCAAAATATCAGCTACTGCTCCTAAAGTAATGTGCTGCTCTTTCGGAAATAAAGATAATTAAACTATCCTATACAACTCATAACATGTGTTTTCATGTCAATAATAATGAAAAATTTAGATTCAAATTTTTAGATTTAGATTTTACAGATAGAATGACATTGACTTGAGACATGAAAATGCATCTGTGCAGCTTGCTGTTGGTTTGGTCATGATGTTGGAAATCTGTTTGTATTAACACATGCTGTCTGAAGTGTAATCTAAAATGCAGCCACATGATTGGAATAATTAAACAGTAAAAAGTGGGGAAAGCACCCGTTCTTAACTTACTGAAATTCCACTTCAAAAGTCTTATGTGTGGCTCAGAATAGTAGTCTAGTGATTTCAGCAATTCCTTGTATGAAAATATTAAAATATTTTCAATAGGGAAAATACACATGATGTAGTTTCTAATCTTGTGACCTCACCTGTAGTAGAGCAATTTGGCATTATAGTTTGCAGATAAGTTATTTTAATATCAGAGCACTGAATAAATTCAAAATATTTTGATATATATTTCCAACATTAACTTCTATTCAAAATAATAAAACAGAAAAAAAAATTATGTGGGGTTTCATTCACAGAAATTGAATGCATCCAGTTCATCAGAAGGCAGCACAGTTGATATTGGACTACCTCCAGAAGGTGAACAGCCAGAAGCAGAACCTGAGGAAGTTCTGGAGCCAGAGGCTTGTTTTACAGAAGGTAGGCAAAGCAAAATATATGCAAGATAAACAGACCTAATTGTGTTGACTTGGGCTGGATTCTATTTTTATTCAAAATCAAAAGAAGCTTTGTGATTATAGTTGTAATTTCGGTTTGTATTAGTAACTCCTTCAGAGTTACTGCCACAGATTTACTGTTCTCGTGTGTGCTCTCTCTCTCTTTGGAAGGTATTTTGAAAAATACAAAGCTTTAACTTCAAATACTGAGACAAAAATGCTCAAATAGGAGTTATAAGGATCTATTGAAGTAGCATTGAAACAAGTCAAATAACGACCATTCATTGTGATTCCTAATAAATATTTACTTTATTCTGACATCTCAAAATTTTTTATCACATTTAGGGTGTGTACGGAGATTCAAATGCTGTCAGGTCAGTGTAGAAGATGGAAAAGGGAAAATCTGGTGGAATCTTAGGAAAACCTGCTATAAGATTGTTGAACACAACTGGTTTGAGACCTTCATAGTCTTCATGATTCTTCTCAGCAGCGGTGCTCTGGTAAATTAAGTGTGGAACTATTGTGACTATTGTGATTTTAAGCAGTAAGTATTTAGAATTACAGTTTATTATATAGCTACAGGTAACAAATTAGAATTTGATATCCAATTCATACATGTTCTAATATAAACATATATCAGCAAGTATTTGGCATATATTGTAGGATATGTAAAAGCTTGCTTGCAGGCTATGAAACAAATTGTTTGGTAAGTTCAAAATGAAGTGCTGATGGAAATAAGAAATTATTTTTATCAGGCTGCTGTTCACATTCTTCATATTGATGATGATAGCTTTTTTTTTTTTAATACACATTTAAATAAAAAAACCAGCTGAGTTAGGAACTTAGCAGCAGCAACTTGAATTGTCAAACTGAGATATAAAGTGCCAACACAATTCCATCAGATACTTTACAGACTGGTGTTAAATCAGGTGCCCTGATTAAGTACTGAAGTAATTAGTTCCTCATAGCAGGGGCAAAATATAATATTCTCGCTACACTGGGCTCAACGCACGGTGATTCACTGTCACTGTAGACATTTTCTTTTGACAAGAGAATTCTCTCTATTTAGGATTGCTTTGTGGGTTAGTGTGCATAGTTTGTTTTCAATTACTGCTCAAAAATACTGTATCACAGAGTCATTTTTAAATCCGAATTTTATAATTCGGATATAACATTGTAGCTCCCACAAAGGAAATCCTTATGTCACTAAGCCATTGCTATCTGTAGTGGGTTGGATGTCAGGCTGGATGCCAGGCACTCCACCAAAGCCACTCTATAACTCCTTTCCCTACATGGACAGGGGAGAGAAAATATAATGAAAAGTTTGAGATGAGGACTGGGAGAGATCACCCACCAAATACCATCACAGGCAAAACAGATTCAGCTTGGGGGTATTAACTGAATTTATTGCTAAAAAAATCAGAGCAGGATAAGAAGTAAAATGTTAAAAACACCTTTCCCTCACCCCTCCCTCCTTCCCAAGCTCTACCTCCTCTCTCCCAGCGGTGCAGGGAGACAAGGAATGGGGGTTATGGGCAGTTCATCACAGGTTGTTTCTGCTGCTGCTCAGGGAGAGGAGTCCTTCCCCTGCTCCAGCGTGGGGTCCCTCCCACGAGAGACAGTTCTCCATGAACTTCTCCAACATGAGTCCATCCTACGGGCAACAGTTCTCCACAAACTGCTGCAATGCANCAGTTCTCCATGCTGCAATGCAAACTCTTCCATGGGGTGCAGTCCTTCAGGCACAGCCTGCTCCAGTGTAGGTCCACCACAGGGTCATGAATCCTACCAGGAAATCTGCTCCATCTCCTCTCTCCATAGGCTGCAGGACCTGCTCAGGACCCTACCAGGAGCCTGCTCCAACGTGGGTTTCCCATGCATTCTCAGCCCTCTTTTGGGCATTCACCTGCTCTGGCGTGGGGCTCCTCCACGGGCTGCGGGTGGGTCTCTGCACTCCTATTGATCTCCATGGGCTGCAGAGTCACAGCTGCTTGGGGAATCTCAGCTCCAGTGCCTGGAGCACCTCCTCCCCCTCCTTCTCCACTGATCTTGGTGTCTGCAGAGTTGTTCCTCTCACATATTCTCACTCCACTCTTCTCTGGCTGCAATTACATCTGCACAAGAATTTTTTTTTCTCTTCTTAAATGTGTCATCATAGAGACATTACTCTCATTGCTGATTGACTTGGCCTTGGCCAGGGGTAGGTCCATTATGGAGCCAGTTGGTGTTGGCTCTGCTGGACATGGAGAAAGCTTCTAGCAGCTTCCCACAGCATGTACCCTGTAGCCCCACCAGTACCAAAACCTGGCCACACAAACCCCATCCATGGGAACAAATGAAAATGAAGTTTGGAGAGTGGTCTTACAGTAGGTTTTGTGTATCGCTGTTCAGCTCAGCTGAAAGCTGAATATTGTGTTTGGATCCAGCTTTATGAAAAGTATTAAGCGAAAGCCAAAGTTATACTTGGGAGAAAGATATATGCTTATCATCACTTACATTTTTTCAATTCAAATTTTTTCTTGGCCATTATATACCACACTGCAAATCATGAAGTCATTTAATTATATCTTAAAAAATCTTATTCACAGGCATTTGAAGATATCTACATAGAGCAACGTAAAACTATCAAGACCATGCTGGAGTATGCTGACAAAGTTTTCACCTATATCTTCATTCTGGAAATGCTTTTAAAATGGGTGGCTTATGGCTTTCAAACTTATTTCACTAATGCATGGTGCTGGCTGGACTTCCTGATTGTTGATGTATGTATTCTTTTTCACATCCTGTATGACAGGCTCTAAAAATCAGAATATTATGTTTTCAGGATAAGATTTCTGTTCAACTCAACAAAAACTCTATTTTAACTGTTGTTGTGGTATGGTTTATAATTCTGTTCAGAAAGGAAAAAATATTTGGATATACTTATTACTCTAGAGATGTTTTGTTGAAATTCTCTAGTTTAATGAAGTTGTAATGCTTTCTTGAAATGATGCTTTTCACTACTTTTTATTTTTATAGTATAGAAAGTATGCTGTTCATCCTTTTCAGTTTTTGTTGTATATGGAAGCAATTTCTTAAAAGGTTTCTAATATTCTATTCAATTACTCTAAGTATGCTGTCACTTACTCTGTTCATTATGAACAGAAAATACTACTAGGAATTCTCAGTTCCATTGTACTTTTCAATACTCTTGCACTTTTCACTGTATCATGGGGGTGACTTCACAGAGGCACTTTGGAGAACTATAGATGAGCCCCCTCAGAATGGGTTCCCAAATGATTTTCAAAAGGCTGCACTACCAAGGTGCAGATACACAGTTGTCTGAAGGAGATCTAGTGAGAAGTGCATTGTGATTTCAAGTGTACATGCTCAACAATGTATGTACAGTACTGGGTAGGATGAATGGAAGACTACAGATCTTCAATCATACAGCAGATACTCATTTCCCTTCCATCCGTCTGTGCGAATAGGCATCTCTCAGCTCCACAACTGTAATTCCCAGGGAATGCAAGCTAGGAATATGTCTTGAACCACCTATTTGCTCGTTACGAAAAGCAGCAGAATTTATAGAAATTGCTATATATCTCCTTAAAACTAGAGTGATAGATCATGAGGTCTTTACTACACAGAGCTTGGGAAACACTAACTTGTAAATCCAAACCAGCATTCCAAATCCTATGATAAAACATGACTATATGCACATGCAGTATTTCATGACTGAGTCTGTACTTTCTTAAGTATTGGCTCAATCATCAGATGTGTAAATTGCCATGACCAGTAGAGCTTGTATTTATCCACAAATACTTAATTCTTACTCGATAATCTGTTGTTACTTCTGTTAACCTTACAAATAGCTTTATTAGTTTGCCATGTCAACCTTACCATAGTGCAATTTTTTTAATAAAAAAATAATATCTGAATCATTCTTTTTAATCTATAGTCAGGGGATTGAGATAAAAAATAAAAAAGAACAATTTGAAGATGAAGGAATTTAAAGAGCAGGAAGGATGGAAGGGAAGGATGTTAAATAGAGGGAAATAGAAGGTGATTTGTTTTATTTTTTCTTTGTTAGGGCCACTCCTTCCCAATGGCTATTATAAATACATTTCCAAGGACTATTGATGAAAGATAATTGTATTATTTATTTTACAGCTATTCTAGTTTATTTACTCATCCGCCTGCAGACCAGACCAGCGTTATGCAAGCCAGAATTGATGAAGTGGTTAAAGGAGTCACAGGGAATGTAATGAAGTGCGGATATGCCTAACAATGAAGCTTCTACCATTGTCTAACAAACAGTTGGTTCTCAGTCTTGATTAGTCTGGTTAAATCTGAGCAGCACTGGTAGCTATGGCTGTTGGATGAGATTTTTTGGACACTAGAAAGTTACATTTGACCAAAAGTGAGGTCTGGATGTGGTTTTTGAGAGCTTTTACATGCTCATCACGTTCCGAAGATATCATGGGAAGTCCTGACCTAAATTGGCCATTCTAATTCATCCAACTTTTGGGTGCTTTCTTTTTGCATGTGACCATTTTTCTTTAAGTACAACCAAATGTTGACTGGTTTATGTGAATTTAGAAGGCATTTTTATACCATTCTACCAACATGATTTCATCAACAGGTACCTAGAATATATTTTATTCTACTTTGTCTGACTTGAAAGATCTTTCTACATTATAGAGGTTTCTTGGAGAAAGAGGTCCAGCCTTGAATCTTCATGAGAAGTTCAGGGCACACATCATTCCCATCATATGTATCAGAAGGATATACAAGATGAATGAGCAATATTGCCTTTCTGTTTTTGTGTAGGTCTCTTTGGTTAGCTTAACAGCAAATGCCTTGGGCTACTCAGAACTTGGTGCGATTAAATCCCTTAGGACACTAAGAGCTTTGAGACCTCTAAGAGCCTTGTCGCGATTTGAAGGGATGAGGGTAAGACAACGTGAAAGAATCTGAAATAATGCATGCATCCACAGAAACAATGCATGCAGAATAATCAGTGGCCAATCCATGCAGAAATGCTACACTACCATCCTATATATTTCACATTATCACTAACATATAAGCAAAAGGTTTCATCTGCTTATATGAATTCATGCATTATTGCACACATTGTTACACTTAATGAGGCTCCTTGGCCTTTCACCATATTTCATATTTTCAAGGAGGGCCCAAGGATTTATGAACTGCATGGATCTATGCAATATTACTGAATTTATCTCATACAAATACATCCTGCTATAGTCAGAACACTTTAAAAAAACACCAGTACTTCCTCTTAAAAGTTTGTGCACATACACCCATGTATATGTGCACATGTGTATTTCATAAAAGTTTAGAGTATCATACATAGTTTATATATTTTAACCTGTATTCTGTATATATTAAATGGGAATGTCTGTTACAACTAAAAGTTTTCTAATGAATTCTTACGTTAATAAGTAAATTGGCACTGTTAAAACACCTTCTCTCTTTCATATTAAAACTATTGCATTCTATTTAAGAAAGCTCCTCTAGCATATCAAAGATTTTATGATTTTATGATTTCTGGTTGCTTACTGCTTTCTATATTTATTGTAAAATGTTGATTATCATGTCTAGAGCATTAAGCAGCCTGAAAACATATTAGACTTTTGCTGGTATATTTGAGAAGTTACTGTCCCCAGCTGTTCATTATCACTGTATCAGTTACCGCAGCTGAGACCTCAGCTGCCCAATGGGGCAGGCTGTCTGTTCCAGTGCAAAGTCAACTGGATTACTTTAGATCACTTCTTTAGGGCACTGAAATGGACAAAGACCTGATGTATTCTGCTATGACTTGAAAGCTCTAGAAATGTTTCTCTTTGGCACAGTAGTGAAAAACTGGTGATGGTAGATATTTCTAGCACCAGCCACAGGAGGATGTCTGGCTTACACCTTCAGGGTCCACCTGTCTTTCTTGGACATACTGCCATGGTGTGCATCAGCAGGTGCACCTGAACTGGAACCCTACTGTTGTACTTAAAAGGGATCCTTGTGTGAGCTCCCTCCTGCAATCACTGATGTTCAGCACCCCAGGTTATAAGCTGATTAGCTAATTTGAAAGTCAGCTGCAAAGTGGTCAGCTTCCGAGAAAAATGTCATGTTCTCTGTGTGCGGAAAGTAAGAGAAGAAACTTCAACCAAAAAGGAAATGGGCTTTGATGAAATATTATAAATTCAAACAGGAAATACCATTTCCTTGCCTCCAGCATATTTCTGGACCTTCACTAAAGCAAATTTGAAAATTTGGGATGTTTGTATCAGAGGTAAGGCCTGTCTAAAGCCTCTGTAGTATGTCACTAAAAACCACATAAACTGTTTGGGGGTGTTTTTTTATGACAATGATTAGCAAAACAAAAAACCTAAACCAAAAATATGACAAATTTTATATGCACAATAAATTCCTTAAGTGGCAATTTATTGTTGCAAGGAAAAAACCAATAACCTTGTCATGAAGGTTTATGGGTAATTGTCAATCCCATGACTTCCACGTTTGTGTAAACTTGACCTACTTATTTGATCCTGATCTGCCAATTGTATCTCTTGGTAAAATACCCAGATACAGAGGAGATTTATGAGTTTAGCAAGAGACACAATAAAAAATAGTGGATGAAGTTATATAACTTCAGACTAGAGATGTGACCTATATATTCATTAAGTAGGCATTTAACCATTGACATTTTTCTCTGGATATAATGAATTTTACCTTATTCAAAGTAATTAATTAGTAAAGAATTAGTGTCTTTAAAGATATAATAGCTCAAGTTGATGGAGGAATTAGTATGAGAACATTTTAAGATCTGATACATGGAAATTCAAGATGTCTGTTCATAACATAATCATTCCATTGGCGTTTAACCTGTGTGAACTGGAAATATGACAATACAGTATGGTGCATATATTTGCATAGGCACTTAAATTTACTTCCAGTGAGCATTATAATTCCTATAGGCAAGCAGGAAATTCCATTCTATATATATAAATTTTTAAATTCACTGTACTATTCTCTAGGATTAGGAATTGTGCCTGCCCAAACTAGTAATTAATAGGAAAAAATTGCCCCTATAAAAACTATAATTTTTTTCCTGCATCTTCCCACCACTATTATTGCTAGGAAAGATACACTTAAATTTGCACTTGGTACTTCATGAAAATAGCCTGTGGGAATATAATTGATCTGTCCATGCTCTGTGACCAGCAGTATCACTCACTGCTATATGGTGCTAGGCATATAATACCTTTTTTTTCCAACTATAAAACAACATATTTGATGTCTTTCTAATGCTTCCCTTACTTTCATTTTCTGTCAGGCCTCACCCTCCTTTCTCACACTCTTACTACCAGTGGAAGCTGGGAGGTGTCTGGATCAGTGTTATCAGTGATGCTCAACCATATGCTTTGAGTGTCTTCAACTGATTCATATCACAAGCTGGTTATCTGTAGCTTCAGGACTCAGACTAAAACCAAAGAAAGTAGGTCAGCTGTGGAAATCCAGCAATTAAAGAGAGAAGAACATGACTGGACCTGCAGCTGCAGCAGAAAAAGGAACAGAATTCTCGGGTGTACTGAGACTAAAAGCTCGAGGACAAATATTTTCACTTCATTAACTATCTTTTTATATCTCAATAATTATTCCTGATGGATGATATTATTACATTTAAGAAATCTACTTATATTTTTTAAGTAGAAGAATTGAGATAACTTTAAATAAAAATAATGTAAAAATAATAACTAATATATTCGGAAAATATTCCCAGATTGGGAAAAAAATACCTTGCCATTTATTATTCCAGTCAAACTTGCCATTAAAATGAGTGAGTTCATTAATCTCCAATTTAAACTAATTTAGCATTGTGATTAGACTATTCATTTTCTTATGCCAAACAACGCCTTATGGCCTTCCACAGTCACGTGGTTCACAATGCGGAGTACCAGCCTGTCAACATAAGATAGCACTGTTGAATACTCAGAAGAGATTTATTCATTAGTCAGGGAATCCTCTCTACCCAGGTGCTGGCTGATAAAATTTCATATTGCTTTTGCTTATTAATTTATAATAGGTATTGCTAAGGAGATTTTTAGTATGATTAAGAAACTGTTCTAATTTTTTTTCAATTTACCCATTAGAAATAACCACTTATTAAAATGTGATATAAAATATGTGGGAAAAATATGCAAACAAACAAACAAACCAGAAAAAGCAAGGAAGATTTAGACTTCAAGCACCATTCTGAGCTTTTATAGACTCATGGAGTCGTTTACATGGAAAGGAACCTCATTTGGTCCAACTCCTAAATTTAATATAACAACAATTTCATTGAAGTCCTATAGGCTCTCAAATGTTGTCCAAAGTATGTATCACCCAAAAGAGGTAGTGTTTCAGCAGGCATGAAGCCCTGAAAGTAAAACAGGAATTTCTCCTTTCCTTCAGCCCAATTCTACTTTATAGTGCACCACAGTGGTCCATCGCCTATCTAATGTTCAAAGGGTTTATTTTCTGTTCTGTAAAATGGCAAGGAATGAAAGTTGATCTACCTGGGTGACTAATTTTATAATTAAGTGATTCTGTGGATGCGATTAATTGCAGACATAAATGTAATGCCAAAATACTTTATAAGCTTAAAATACATATTTGTATTTCAACCAGAAACAATTACCTTAGTATGCTACAGGATCTGCCCTAGTACCTATTCCATGTAAACTAAATTAATTATAAACAATCCCATAAATGTAATAGCTAGTGTTCTGCTTCTTTTTTTTTTTAAATCTTCATTAGGTCCTAAGGATCTGATTCAATTTTTTTGGAAAAGTTGTCAGCAGTGCTGCATGCTTATTAAATTTTATATTCTTAGAGTTATTTTCAGAGAGAATTAACTAATTTAGCAGTTCTTCGATTCCATCATTAAATTAATAATTCTCATTCATAATGGACCTACTTTCTCCCAAATTTTGTTTACCTTACTTTTTTATTTTCATTCTGGCATGTTTTTAATCATTGCTCATCATCATACATTGTCTCATTTTCACATTTTTTTCTTTCCTGAAGCCTGATTTTTCCCCAAATTCGGTTGGGAATTAAATCAAGTCTCTTCTTCAAGATTTATCTGCCACTTGCCTGAACACTAACAGCTTTGGTGTGTTCAGATACTCAGCAGCTTTCCTGGTTTGAACATTTCCACTTTTCTGATTTTATATGTGAACATCCAAATGAACATGCATACATCCCTGAGTATTATTTTTTAGAAGACTCCAAGTTACTCCCAATTAAAAATTTGCTCAGTAATAGATTTGAACTTACTTGGATTTGTTTATCCAGTAAACATGTAATATAAAAAAACTTGGTTTGTTTGATTCAATCAGTGATTATAATTATTATGGTTTTGCAGAAATTAAGTAAATATTTTCAAAAGAATTGATAAATACTTATTTTTCGTGGGTTTTTTTTAGTTTGTTTTACTGGTTTCTTCTTATTTTTTCCATTCTTTAAATCTACCATTTGCTACTGTTTGCATTTTTTTCCTTCTAATTATGTTGACATTTTATCTTTCTCTATTTCTGACTTGTTACTCTCAACAATTAAAGAAATGTAACACAGATATTGGAATTATAATAGAGTGTTCCATTTAAGAAAGGCTAATGAAGCATTTGTAAGATACTGGTGTCTGTGTTCTTACAGTGTCTCTCTTTGGTTCCATTTGTACTCCAGGTGGTTGTGAATGCCCTGTTAGGAGCAATTCCATCTATTATGAATGTGCTTCTTGTTTGCCTTATATTCTGGCTGATCTTTAGTATCATGGGAGTAAATCTATTTGCTGGAAAGTTTTACTACTGTGTTAACACTACAACTGATGAGAGATTTGATATCAGCCAAATCAACAACTTTAGTCAATGTGAGGAGCTCATACAGAACAATGAAACTGCCCGATGGAAGAATGTGAAGGTGAACTTTGATAACGTAGGCCTTGGTTACCTTTCTCTGCTCCAAGTGGTAAGTCACCACTCCTTAATTTCTATTTCTATATCTCTTTTGTTTACTTGTAACAGTAAAAAGTGTTGTGTTTGTTTGGGTTTTTTTTTAATTTAGAAAACTTGTCTCTTGCTTCTCAGTTTGAACTATGAAGTATGGGATAAATCCATGACTCTACAGAAATAACCCAAAGCCTAGAGGGCTATGCTGACTATGAGAAAAAATATGTAATTCAAACCTAGTATACCTTAGCTGCACTGAATCTGTATAAGTACACCTATAATGCTCATGCACAAAAAAAGTAACTTTTACATCAGATATTTTTCATAATAGATAAAAGTTCCTAATAGATGCTTTGTCCTCTATAGATAGATATTAGAATTGGCTTGCAATTCTTGTACATGAATAAACCATACAATAGAAGGCAAGAGTCAGCTGTTAACATTGCACTGTGCTGGTTTTTATGATGAAGGCTAAAGACACTTAGTCTTCAGCTATTAAAGAATGTTTCTGACAAGCCCTTTTCCAAGAAAAGTGTGACATAAACACTGGTGTTCTTTTTATAGGCTACATTTAAAGGATGGATGGATATCATGTACGCAGCTGTGGATTCTCGTAATGTAGGTGTTGTACCTTGACCCCACTTGTTTTGACTGTACGAGCTTCAAGATTTAAGAATGTGATTTTAACATCTTTCAGAAACAACTGTAAAATAGATCTCTCTATTCACAGAGTTACTATAATTTTGTAGGTAAAGAAAATAAAAACCATAGGAAAAATACAAGAAATGAGGAAAGCAGAGGGCAGTCCTGAAGGTTTCCTTGTTCTCTATGGCACGGTTGTACCAAAATTCCTCAATCCTACCACAGACTTAACTATTGCCATGAAACACCTCTTCCTCTTCTCATTATGCATTGAGGAATTATTTATATTTGGAAACAGGCACCAACGCAGAGCTGGGATTTTTTGTAATACTGATCTTATTTTAAGGTTAAGGCTTTCATTGTGCTCTGCAAGCTGCCTGACTCCTTTCTTTAAGGCACAGTGCCTATTTTTAATTTGACCCACGCATATTCTTACCCTTTTGCTTCCCTTGATGCAAGTTTTCCTCTAGTTCTAAGTAGACAACTGAATAAACTATACTGGTAAAGATCTATCTTTTTTTGGTAAGCTACACTCACAGCAGGTTGCCTGTTGTAGTATAGTAAAAGAGCATCGCTGTCCCAAGAAAATATGCTTAGCCTAAACATGGCTTGGATGCCTCTCTTCCATAATCCTGTGCAGTTTCCTAAGTGCCCATAGCAGTGAAAGCTCCACAAGCCCACATCAGGGGCCTCCCACAAGATTTACAGAAAATTCTGCAGAGGTACAAGCTGGTTTTTCTGGTTGTCTGTAGACTCAGACAGATGGAACTTTGCTAGTTTCAACAATTGTGTCTTCAGTATTTATTCTACATTCATACAGGCCGGTTACATTTTTTTAAAATGAAATATCATGTTTGATAGAGAAGTCCTTTCTCAAGAATGTAACATCATAGATTGAAGATCAGTGGAACGGGTATGTCAGAACTTGACCACCAGAAGCAAAGGTCACAGTGATAGAGCCCCAAATTCTACCCAGGAGATACTTTATGTTCACTGTTAAACTAAGCCATAGTTTCTATGCCTTTTTTGCAGGTTTTGGATCAGCCTAAGTATGAAGATAATCTGTACATGTATCTTTACTTTGTCATCTTTATCATCTTTGGATCATTTTTTACCTTGAACCTTTTTATTGGTGTCATCATAGACAATTTCAACCAGCAGAAAAAGAAGATAAGTACTGCATTGTTATTCTGAAAAGACAGCAAAAAAAAAAGCTTATTTTTGGTCCACTGATGACAATTTTATTATTAAACTTTTTAATGATAAATTAATTAAAAGCTCTGCATAGTAAATACATTAAATTATTAAAACTTACAGTTTGGCTTGATGAGGGTTTAATGAACAAGTGACAATATATGTCTGTCCATAGTTACTGAAATACTCAATGTCATCTTTGTTAAAACCTGGATTTGGGGCTGCAGTCTATATTAGACTCATAAAAAGGCTGACCATTGAAACAGCAAAATGTAGCTATAAAAACTCTGCCATACTACCTTCATGTCAGAGAGCTCAGCAGTGTAGATTTCTGAACTTTGATAATAAGCATTGTATTATCTTTATTTGTACTCTCTTTAGTCTTTGTATTTTGTCAACACTGCCTCAAATGCTATCAGTGTTTCAGCTGCTGAACTTAACACTTTATGTGGTTTAATACTTAAGTTATAAAAATTATAAAAGAGGATTTTCATGTCTGTCCTCAATTTTTCCACAGATGAGAATGTGAATAGGAGTTATTATTACTTTTATTTATAAGTAATCAATAAAGATACATGATTGTAACCAGTTTTTGTCTTTTTGGTTTACTTTGGAGGTCAAGACATTTTTATGACAGAAGAACAGAAGAAATACTACAACGCAATGAAAAAATTGGGTTCGAAGAAACCACAAAAGCCTATACCTCGACCAGCAGTAAGAATAAAAATATTTTCTATTATTTTTACATCTATTTAAAAATCAGATTTTTTCAATTATACCTTAGGCTGAAATAAGTTGTAAGCTAGAAGAATAAGTGATACAAGAAAAGCCTTATTCATCTGAAATACAATATTTTTTTCTCTTCCTCCCCCACAACAGAACAAATTCCAAGGCATGGTCTTTGATTTTGTAACAAAACAAGCGTTTGATATCAGTATCATGATACTCATCTGCCTTAACATGGTCACAATGATGGTAGAAACAGATGATCAGAGTGAAGACATGGAAAACATTTTATATTGGATTAACCTGGTGTTTATCGTACTTTTCACTGGAGAATGTGTCCTGAAATTGATTTCACTTCGTCATTACTACTTTACTGTAGGTTGGAATATTTTTGATTTTGTGGTTGTCATTCTCTCCATAGTAGGTAAGAGCAATTCATTTTTAAGAAATGTCTAATTTTGTGAAAACTGAAATATTTTTGGCATGTAAAATCTATTTATATTTTGGTTCAACTTTGTCACTAGAAAGTCTTATCCATAAGATAACTGAAAAGTATGGTAAGAAATTTTTTAACAAGAGGTTTCACACACTCCTACTTTTTTATTTGTTGAAATTAGATCTTTATTCTGAATTCAAAAGAGATTTCTACACATACATGAAAGGCAATTTTGATATAAACTTACAGTGACAGTTGCAGGTGAAAGAGTCCAGCAATCCAAAATCCAAGAGCAAAATCTGTGTGGGACTATTACGAGGGTAGTATGCACAGACCCCAGACAGTTGGGTAAAACCTTTCGTTTACTTCAGAGTTTTGTTTGATCCTGAGATGCTTTATGCCTGACCTAGAGTGAGCAACTGGAAAAGCAGAGCTGAAGCAGGTGTAGTAACAAATAAGGACTCCACTAATCTTTGCTTTATCTAGAGCAGCAAACCTGAAAGAACTTGAGTAAAAATTGCGGGTTTTAAACTTTTCAGAACTCCTTAATATGCAGATCAGTTTTGCGATTTTTGTATTGAAAAAGTATGTTATTTTTCTGCTTTGAGACATATAATATAATGCTCAATTCTTCTACTCTTCAGTGAGTTATAATAAACCTTTTAATCAGTTTGTTTATGTTTGGAATTGCTGTGTCATTAATAATAAACCTGTGGTCATGTTATGTATGATTAAGAAGTTGCAGTTCTCTTCAAATATACATTTTTTTTTTGAATACCCAGTTAACTTGATTATATAGCATTTTAATACTACCGTATATATGATCTTTCTTCAGATTACCTGAGATTATTTTTGTTGCAATTAAACAAAAGGATATTCCTCTGGTCTCAGCATTTGCTCATATACATACACTAGTTATCAGTTTCTCCTAAAAAAAAAGATTGATCTTGTGTATTTGTGTGTCTTTTCACACACATAGTCATACAATTAATACTCAGAAACATCAGTGATACAGCTTTCCATTATCCTGCAAATGACTTTAGAATTTCTATTGGGATTTATGAGTTTCCATAGCATACCAAATTACAGAGGTTTTGTTAAAACAACTGGATGGGTAATTTCTAAAAATCTGTGTAAATATCCTATTCTTCTTAAAATTCTACAATGCTTGTGGAATAAATCTTTAGCAGTGGTTTGAAAATGTAATAATATTCTTTACTGATTTAACTTGTCTTTCTCTAGGTATGTTCTTAGCT
>WBMZ01003293.1:0-45032 GCA_013400975.1 Atrichornis clamosus
TTTCTTTTCATTTTTCTTTTCCTATAATTTTTGCCCTCTGTGCTGAAAACAAGTGGTTAAGTTCATGGTAACAGTCCACTTCCTCCTGGATGTGTTCTACAGAGTTCATTGGGTTGGATTTCTGCACCAAATTATAATTTCAAGTTTTCTCAGCTTTACAAGAGAATTCCTTTTTTTTTTTTAAAGAAATAATTGTCGAAATGAATAGTGTGACATATGAAAAACTATGCTTTGACATGCCCATTAGTTGTTCCTATTTATCTATGCTTTGCTCCACCAGAGGTTTCTTTCTACAGAGCATTCCTCCTCTGGTGGATTCCCTTCCCAAGTCACTTCGAAGTGAAGAGATAGGATTTACTGGGACAAGATAGTCAGACAGCAATGCAGCACCTTGAATGTGGTGAGTTAGATAAAATCTGACTTTATATCTCACCTATTTCATGCACTACAAATTTTAAATACCCAACCCAGATATAAAGGTGGCAAGCAGCTGCCACAAAGCCTGTAGGCAGTAGAGAGTGTGCTGTGAGAATCTGAACAGGCCTGAGTAATGTGCTAAAGTCGTGGTGTTCACAGGCAAACCAAAACAGTTTACTATAAAGACAGTGGGAAGAAAAGTATTTCCATAGTGAATCAGTGGACGAATACTCCTGATGCCTCAGCCAGCCTTCTGTGCTCAAGGACAAATGCTTCCAGTGGGCAGCTCGGAGGGTCTTAAACGGGTGCCCAGGGTGTGATAAATCAGTTTCCAGAATAACTGACTTTTATCTCTGACTTCAGAGTGGTTTGGGGATTTTTTTGGCTATATGCTCATCTCATTGACTTTGAAACCTGTCGACATCCAGCACCACGTCAAACATCTGGGGTGCGCAAGCACAGGAGGCTCATGGTGGGCAACTGCTAGGAGGCCTTGGCTCTTCTGCACAGGCAGAGGGAAGGCTCCTCGGAATATCTCAGATGATTACAGGTACTTGTGTGTGAGCACATTATTCAATAACTTAATAATATGGAGGACAAATACCACCCTAACTGCAGCATTTCAGATGAATAAAAATAAAGGCATTCAGTAATAAAATGTTTTATAAGGCAACAAATATGGATGCCGTATACAGCTGAGATTCAGTACTATAATAGTGGATTTATTTTTTTGATATAACTACAATTTTATTTCAGATTTATTTGAATTTTATTTTGTCATATGCAAGCAATTGAGTAGATTTTACTTACATCCTTAATGAGAACCACTTTGCATTTTAAGGAGTGGAGAACTACAAAACAATGTACTGTGACAATTTGACCTGAGTATAAACTGCCTGATTTTGCACTATGTAAGTAGCAGCTTAGTTCTCTGTGGGTGACCTTTGTCTGATTCAGTAAAATATTGTTTAGACAGATGAGAAAAGTTAGGAATTCAAATTCTTTCCTGAAAAGAGATTAGACCACATTTATGCATTTTCTTGGTTCTGGGCTATTGAAGTGGCTTTTAAGTCCTAGTCATTGGTGTTTATTTTTTCAATATGTATTTGTATTTTGGAAATAACTCACTAGCAAAAATATTTCTAGCTCTATGGCCATCATGGAAACTACTTCGTGAAAAATGGGAAAAAAATTCCTGTAAGCCTGGTACAAAGGAAAGAATTAATGAATACACCTCCACAAGTCTGCAGGCTGTTTTTTAACCTGAAATGGAGGAATGAGGCTGGAGCCAGGGGCTAAGATTGCAAAGCCTTCTATCTTCTCTCTTTTTGCTGGTCATAGAAATAGAAAATACTTTTAAGAAATCTTTCTGACTTGCTTCCCTGAACTCACTGAACTTCTCATAGATGTTTTCTAAATGACACAGACTAAGACAACTTATAATAGCAACTGAAGATTTGGAATAAATGTCCGCTGTTCTTCATCTTTCCAAATGTGTCCTGCTGTGCTGTGGAATTTGCTCTGTTCCAGCTTTAGTGAACATAAGCAACAAACTGTCTCCATTCATTTACTTTTTATCTCAAAGTTACAGCAAGTGACAGAATCTTGTTATGTGACCTACAGCAAAATAGTTGGGGCTAGATTTTCAAGTGCTCAGCACCCTATGTTCCACTACAGTCTTTTACGCCCTTTCAAAAAAAGCAAAAGGGTATGACCCATGAATAAACTCATTGGTACATGTATGATGGAAAGCTGTCTTTTCAGGAAAAACTGTAAGAAAATTACTTGAAAATAAATCTGGGGGTTTCTGAAGTGTTTGAGCTGGAGGGAAAATTTGCAACAAAAATGTGACTCTTTTTGGAGTTGTACACATTCCCCGTGGACTCATTAGTGTCAGCTGAAGAGATCACTAGATAGGTTATATCTCCCACAGCCCCAATTTTGTTCTTGTTTGTGTTTTGGAAGATGGGAAGTTGTACCACAGGAGTTTACGAACCTTGATGCATGCTGACAGATATATCTCACCTAAGGTCATGGCCCATCAAAAGTAAAGGTGAAAGGAATGAATTATTTTCTCCAGGAGTTTCCACAACTTCCTTTTGAAGAAAAGTAATTCCCTTACTTCAGGGTTTTGTGGGGAAACTATAAATAATTAAAATAAATAGTAATTTCAAATGGAAATAAAAATACTCTTGATACACTATGAAATACTATGTTGCTGAGTTCTGGTGAAAGCCACAGCCATAAGTTTTACATTCCTACAGAAAATGTGGAATTATTTAGGCATTTCAAGTGCAGAAATCCCCCCTGTTGCTTGTTGTTCTTCCCACCTGCCTGTGCACAACTCTTGTCATTTGCCTTATACTTGGATTGTGTGCTCAGCTTGCAGGGCCCACAGAGCTGGCAGGGCACCCAGAACAGCAGAGGATTTCTCTGTGGCCATGGTCACTGTGGACAACACTAATTAGAAAGGCACAGAATAATTTAGCAAACTGTGAAATATGTACAGCCAAACGTATCTGTCCCAGTGGCATACTACAAGAATTAATTTATTTTCAGAACTGCTCTGATAAGAGGTGCTACATAAGACCTAAGAATTAGTCATTTATTATTTATTAGTCAAAGTTACCTAAATTTGTTATATGTGGAGAGGAAACAGATAATGATAGAATGATTCTCTAAGGTTAGCATTGCTCAGTTTGCACTTTAGGCAGCTTTTTCATATTCCCTGGATTTATTTATAGGAACAAAGAAATTGTCACCTAGAAACAGATCAATGGACTAGCTGGGGCACGTAGCTGTCCCTAAGTTTTTAGTGCAACTGCTTCAGAAGAGACTGCAAAATTATTATAGTACATCTGATTGTGTGGTGTAAGATGTTACAGAACAATTTTGTCTAACCCCAGCAGGCCATGCTATACCTTAAAAATAGATTGCAGAGCTCTTATAGTTGTACTCCTGTTGTTGTAATACCATTGTTATTTGTGTTTATGGCACGATCCAGCTCTATTCTTAAATCTACAAAGCTACTCAGTGGTGTTGACACACCACCCTACTGTAGCAATGAATTACAATGGTGAGCTATCCAGTTTTCAGTTGAACACATTATTGTTTCGGCAATTTTTAAAAAAGGATATGCCTTTGAATTCAATTGCCTTCTCTTCCTGAATTTGTTTTGTTTACTTTCAGGGAAAGAGGAGAATCTCAGTATGTTTTTTATGCACATTCTGCTGCAGGATCCTCCTGACTCTAAGATCACTAAGTTTCTCCCACACATCCCTGCTAATTCAAAAACTCAGCAGCAGGGAGTTCCTTTTGATCCTGAGCACAACTTTCTAATTGCTCTGAACTACTGCATTACAGAACAGTTGATGGAGACAAATTCACCAGAGGAATGGGTTTGCAATGCCAGACTCATTTTATCTCAGATGTGGTGTTTGGTCTCCTGGTCTGCAGCTTGAATGTGTTATCTTTCTTAAGAGAAAGCAATATTTTACATTCCCATGGAATATTCTTCACAAGCCATCATTTTAATATACCCTGACTTATTTCATGGCACTCCTTGCTGTTGACTTTGCTAAAGCCAGTACCTAGATTCTTTCGGGCAAGCCCATTACAGTCCTTTAAGTGACTTCCTATGTACTTCCTGGTCAGCATGCTTTATGTCCCAGGAAGCCTGGCACATGCTCAGCCTCCCCAGCCCTGTCACTGCACCTTTTATTCCTCATACTCCCTTACATGTGACAGACAGAGAGGCCACTGCTACAGCTCCCCTATCTGAGGAGGTATTACCGGAGTGTGTCATCAAGCAAAGTCACTTTAACAGAATAACACAGCAATACATTATCAGAAGAATGGTATTTTGATGATGTATTACAGAGGTTGGTCAGAGAAATGCAAAATGGCAGAAAGGCTGTACATATGGGGAATCTTATGAATGCAAACTCACAAGGCCCTGTGTTCAGCTAACTGAAATCTGGGAATCTCAGCTGGTTTATTCAAGACTAATGAAGAGGTTTTTACAGATTTCTATACGCATCCATATAGACACATTCCTTTTTGAACTGTCTCCTTGTTCTGTCCTCTTTGTGTGTTACATTCGTTGTTAAAATTATTCCAGAACCTATGTTCTGCCGACTAAAACTCAGAGTTGTGTTTGTGGGACCATACTAATTTCTTTGGCAATGCACAGTGAAGACTCTACCAAGCCAAGGGAGCAAACTCCTCTGATAATTGCACAGCTCAGCACAACAGATTTCTGCCTAATGGATATCTTGATAACAAAGAGCAATATTAGTCTTTACAGTCTGAAAAAGATGAAATTATGTGGATGCAAGATCAGCTTTAGATTGTCCCGCTCTTTCATGCATGTAAAGCCTGGCTTGTTGCTTCCACAGGAACAGCAGGGACTCTCTCTCTCTGAGGCAGACCTCACTGGTCCATAATTCTCCCTCTGTGGTCTCCCCATGGATGCTTCTCCTCACCCTTCTGTCTGTCCCTCCTAGTCCCATGAGAGACAGAGCACCATCCTCACCCTCAGCACAGCTGTATCCCATGGAACCCCCACTTCTGAAATAGCTAGGGTGGCTCTGTGCAACTGCCTGGAGCATCAGAGATCAATCACTCCAGGCATCATCTCCACTTCTGTGTTCACATGGCTACAGAAAGAAAGAGTGAGTGATTCCTGTAACTGCAAATTAAGCCTTTGGACTTATGCCAGTGTCATTCACGCTTGAAGGAAAGGAAGAAAAAAATAAATAAGAAAAGCTAATTTTCAGGTTGATTTTTAACACACAGTGTTCTTCAAAAATTTTTATTTCCAGTAACGGAGTCTGGAGTTTGGCTGTGGAACAAGTTCTTCTATTGCTACATAAGAGGTCTCTATTTTCTACGGGTAGTTTTGGCACACGGACTGCCATAGTGAGACCCTTGCTTAGCACAAAATAACACTTCATATGAAACAGGAGGTATGAATCATTGCATTATAAGAATAGTTTCTTCACCAAAAGCTTCACAGTAAGTAGGTTTTCTTGAAGTCAGAATGTAAAGCAAGAGTAAAAGGCACTCTGACTCACAGAGTGGAACGAAAATCAGCCTTATTTTTCTACTAATGTTTGAAAGACATTATCTGATTATTCCCTACTGCTCTCCTGCAATTTATCAGAAATAATCTTGTTGTCACTTTGCCCTTACAATGCCTGTTTTGAGTTACCCTTACATGGTGTAAATCCAGCCTATGGCCACTGAAGTCAGTGCAAGTACATGAAGGTAAAATGAAAGGGAGGTAAGAACTAGATCTACTATTTGTTCACTCCACATAATTTTAGAAAGATTCCCATGATTCAAAATATTCTGTCTCATTAATGCATAGATATCTTTTCAAAGCTTATTACAGGATAACTGTTGAATCTGTTTAACCAGCTTCCATAGCATCAGGAGGTACACTTTGATGTACTTCTTTGATGTTCAAAAAGAAGAGCTTTACCATTTTATGAGACATCATGATTGGACTTCAACAAGCTTTGTATTCATGCAAAATCCCTCAGTTGATATCCTTGCAATTTTGCACCTTTCCTGCACATAATAAAAAAAAAAGGTTACTTTTACAATAGTTATACAAACAGATGTGAAGGTTAATTGCAGACGTACATACAATACAAAGCAGTCTGATATGTTCAGTGCTCTATCTCTCTCTGCACGTTTGTGAAAACCTCAGAACATCTTCTTCCAATGCCTGTTAAATCAACTCCTCTGCTGATGTAAATTGGTCTTACTCTATTGACTTCAGTGGGACTATGCCAATACACACTGGCAGAGAGTCCTCTGTCATGTCTAGGCCTATAATTAATTCCAGCTATTGCTTTTTCCCTCTCATATATTACTTTTTCAGAGATTAAGGTCAACTGAACGCCCTCTTTTTAATACATTACATACTATAATAAATAAGTCAATGAGATAATAGTACTTCCAGAACACTGAGCAGAGATTATAATAAATTAGTGGATTATGAAGATGTTTGAATCCATCATTTCAGATGCTAGCAAAACAAGAAGTTCAAAAACATGAGCACACTTTATTCAATCTAAATAATCTGTGATCATGAATCACCAAGTTTAAACATTACAGCTCAAAATGCATTTTAACCTGTTCCCAAGAAATATACATCATTTTTTAGCTACATTTTTTTCATTTTTGATGGAATGAATTAGTCCTTAAAAAAGATTTCTCCATTCTAATTATGGGTACCCATCTAAAAGCAAATAGCATCAGAAAAATGCTGGTGATCTGTTAACAAATTCCTCTTGGAAGGTTCCATTTGTTTAAAGATAGACCTGTTTATCTACTATATACCCTTATTTAAACTGGCAGAGAAAAATTGATTTGGAACAAATTGTGGCTGATAAAGTTTTGAGCAGCATCACTACTAATATTCCCCTGAGAGAGATTATCATGCTAAGGCACCAAGCTGGGTTCGGGCGGGTGGAACCAGAGAATCCGGCTGGTCCATGCCACTCCCATCCTGGGAAGCCTCTGAATTTCATTGTCAGAGAAGGGTCGGTGGTCTTGCCATACCAAAATTCCTATTAGTCCCCTTAAGAAAAGAAGAACAAATGTGTGGGAGGGTGTCTCCAGCTGGGTTACCCAACAAGCACAGATATTTGCTGCCTTGAACCTTTACTCTGTTGTTGTGGACTTCAGAACTCCTCAGAAACACTGAGCAGGAGTAACCAGAGATATTAGTAAGGCAGAATTTGCTTTTTCTCCCCAAAATGCCATTAGTGACCACCATAATTCAAGCAAGTATATCTGTATTTTTGATTTATTTATACTTAACATGATATTGCATTACTTATCAAGAGGGCAACATAATACTTCATCATAAATGGATCAGCAAGAAAAATGTTTCTACAATGTCATGAATTGTTGATGGCTTCCTCTGTCAAAGCTGACATCTGGAAGTTTAATATAGCAGTGTGTTGCCAACAGCATTTACCCTCCATAAAGAACTTTTTCCAATTTGAAAAGCAGTAGGCCATATTAAGATTAGCCACATCTAGTGCCCAAGGGGGAAAAAAATCCTAACTTGAAAAGAAAACAATGAATTTAAGGTGTCTTTTGTTCCCTGTTAAAGGAGTCTACACTATTTTCTTTTGAAGTGTGTGGATGATGTCATCTTAGTTGCCAACCATGGGAACAAGATGGAGGCAGACACTTGGCCAAACATACATTTTTGATAGAAATATTTCCTTATAAAATACAATATACAATACTGCCATGAAGTGGGAAGGTTGCAAGTGCTGTGTGAATGAATGTGCAATTTCTCAGGCAAGCAAAAGCCTAGTAGTTTTTCCTGCCTATATGAGGAGATACAACATGAAGCAGATTTTATCAGCTGTTACTGAGGAAAATCAGTTTCTAAAAGCAATATATTGAACTGGCTGACAGCATCCAGCCATCCAGCCAGCCCTTGACTGTAGGTGAAATTCACCTGATTAAACATATCTGCTTACAGCAGAGATACCTATACCTGAGCAATTTCTGGTTTCCCTTAACAACCAAAATTGATCAACTTAGAACAGTTACTGGGTTCAACTCTCCTCATCTAAAGGAGCAGTACAAAATTTAACCAGATGACAGGGGAGAGTTGTTACCCAAATTTCTACGCGTTTACCAGCTATAGAGACTTGTTTCGCTTTAACAGTTGCTGGTCACAAAGTTGTTTTAGTTGTTCTCACAGTTGTTGTGCTTGTTTTCAGAATTCAGAAGAAAATTAAGTCTATCCCAGATGAAACCAGGGCAAGAAGTGTTTGCAACTGCAGAGTTTTCATGCAGTTCCGTGTGGAATTGAACTCCCATCCTTCTGAAGCCTAATTCAGAGCCCGTCGGCAAGGCTGCCTCACCAGACAGCTCAGGGGAGGGAAGATTCATCTGCTTGCTGAAGGATTGGGTACTGAACATAGCAGAATGAAATATCCTGGCTGAGCAAATGGATATTCTGGGGTTTTCAATGGCTCTAAACACTTTTGTGTATCCACTAGATTTTAACTTTTAAGAAAAAGAGGCAAAAGAAATGCTCTGTCTTTGTGACATTTTTCTCTTCCTCCTAAAGTATGTTTAAAAGAGGAAAAAGATTTCTGTCAGCAGCTATACATTCATCCTAGTTTGTCTTAAAAGATCACTTCTTCCCTGAACGAGGAGAATTAAATGCATAAGCCCTTTCATAGCAAGATATGCTGTAGATTAAAGAAATAACTATCTTTCATAATTCACATATAGCAGGAGTGAAAAATAATCTGTTATTATCTAGAGCAAAGAAAGTAATTTTTATCCAGACATGAATGCTTAATCATTAGGCCAAGTGATGTTGCCCATATTAATACAGACAAAATAAATCAGCTTTCAAGTCTACTGCAGCCCTTAAAATAAAAGAAAGATAAATCATCTGTTTGCCATCATAAAAAAGATCTTTTACAGAATGAGCATGCAGTGACTATCCCCCAAAATTAGAAAGGAGGATTAGTTTGATTACAATAGGGTAAATTAATTATACACGTTTTGCTGATACCTGCTAGTCTGCCAGGACAACAGGACAGAAGGTCATTTTCTTGGGTTTGGGGCACAGACAGGCTTTACTTTATTTTATGTCTTTTATTTTTTTCAAAACAAAATATCCTGGAGCGATGTGACAAAACATTATTTTCTGAGGTCTCCAAGTCCTGTTCAGTGCTATGGTTCATGTGGTAGCTCATCAGCATCAATCAAAGTAAAGGGCTTCCAGTAGTCCTAAAGTCAAAACCAGATAAAAGATACTTTATTTTGGCAGTCAGTGGCAAATGAATAGGTCATCTCCTCCACCAGCAGACAGCCTGGGTGAGGTGATGTATTCAGCAGCCTCACAGGAGATGAATATGAATGTGTTTGTTTGTGAAGTTTTTTCCAAAAGTTCACGTTCATATTATTACACATTACTGGATGGAGGGGATCAGGACTTCACTGGAAAAGGGATTTCATTGAATTGTTCTGCTTTGCCCCTGTTGTGAGTCATGCATCAGGAATAATAATGTCTTGTTGTTCTTACAGTCTTGTGTAACCAAAAGAGATCATATCTTGGTACCTACAGTTCATGCTCCCAAATAGTCAAAAAAGTTAAGATATATTCTTGCCTTATTTTTTCTCAGATTTGGACTTTGGACTGGGACAGATTGCAAGCTTGCCAAATGCATCTCCCAGATACAGACTTAGATTCTGGCTGGATGCTTTAATCATTTCCATGTAAGGAATGGCCAAATATTATACTCTGGTTTTCCTCTGTGTTCTTTACCAGTCATAGTCCAACCAGACTGAAGAGTATAACATAAATCACTAGTGAATCTCTAATGCTTCATTTCAATCATGTCTGATGCTTATAATTTTCAGCAAACAGACCCAGCTATACCAGTAGAAGGTTTGGCTCCAGACCATGGTGATACACAGACACACACACACAACAGAGGTTTGTGTGAAGATTAAATCCATTGCATGTTCTGTCTAACTTTTTCTAAAAAATATAAATATATAAAGCTAAACTTAGTGGAAGGAGATTGAGAGGTCTCCAGAAAGGGAATAGAGCAACTACATTTATAGTGAAGGCTGTAGTGTCCTTCCTGTTATTTTAGTATACCTTGATCATGATGAAGAGACATGAAAGTTTATGGGAATGGGAAAATATTTGATGCATGCCTACTCACTACTCTGCTGAGGACCACAGATAAGATACTGCTAAATTTGTACCTGCCTTTGTAGAACCTTTTTTATCTATGTTCGTAACGTATTTGCAACAGTGGTTCCTTGTCTGTGCTCTTAATGAACAGGAGTCTGACAGGGTAAGGTAATCCTGGGAAATCGGTGGCAGTCCAGAGATGAAGGTTTCAGGATGGACACGAGGAAACGTTTTTCTTGACTAAATGCCATAGAAGGAAAGTCAATAAATAATAAAACAAGGTAATAATGAAGATGAATTCCACAAAACCTTCTTACTTGGTGTAAAATAATTCTAGTCAAAATTTGAGAGCAAACTGCCAAAATATCAGAAAAATTGTAATGATTTTAATGAGGTAAACACTTCCATGTGGATAAGATCCAATGTGCATACATGCTTGTGTATGTGTAGGAAGTCAATTGTGTCATATTATCTATTTTATGCATGCACTACATAAAATTAATATTTCTGTGGTATTTTGACAAGGCACAACAAAATAATGGGTTCACAGAGCACAATGGAGCAGAGTCTTTTGAGGTAATCAGTGAGTTTAAACATATATATATAGTAGTAAAAATCCAAACACAGCCTACAAGCATGCAAAAATAAGAGTGAGGAACTTACTGCATGAAGGTTATTTTCAATATCTAAATTAAGCTTGCAATGCCTACATATGCTAGGAAAAAAGAGATGCCCTTAAAAAAAATGAGGAGAAACATTAAAGAAAAATAGATAGCCAAGGAAGAGTTCATAGCACAAATAATTTCACTATTAAACCTCAATATACTTGGACCTTAAGTTTTGTTTCATTGCATTCAAAGGTTCATCATCAGGAGACCAAGGGGGCAGTTTGAAGGTTTTCTGCTGCTGAAAGATAAATCAGTTACAATTTAACTTCACAGTTTGTTCTCAGTTATTTTTGAGATTAGTTAGAAACACTCCTGTTACAGTCTTTGGGGAATTTTAACAGAGTGGAACCAAAGACCTGCTTTAAAGGAATTCACTAACTTCAAAAGAGCTCAGCAGATAACAAGGACTCAGGGGTTAGACCTTTGCCCTGTAAGAAAAGGAAGAATACTTGGAATCAACTTGCCTGCTTGGCAAAAATATTCCTGAGACACTTCCTCATCAGGAAAGAAAAGAAGAGTGTGGCTTCTGTTCATACACTTATTAATTTATAAATTAATTAAAATTATCCTTCAACTTTGTTGAAAGATATGTATCTTTGTAATATTTATTATAATGTAACATTTATATATAAATAATGTCCTCACCGTCCTTTCCCACCCTTCTACCCCTACATCTCTTCTTTATTTTTTATCACTGTAAGCATATGATTTTACTTCTAGATCTAAAGTGAATATTACCTTTTAGCTCTCAACAAAACTATGAGCATTAAATCTTGTTCTGCCTTTGAATAGAAAACCTGTGCAGTAAGAAAGTTGTGCAATTATAAGAAAATAGGAAAATAACTGAAAAATAAACTTGTTTCCATTGGGAGCTACTTAACTTACAAAAGCATTGACTCTTTAATGAGGGGTTTTTTGTGTTTTCTTTAATTCTGACTTTGGAATTTACAAAGAAAATATGTGGTGATTTTTGGTTTGTTTCCTTGTGGAGGGGTTTTTGGTTTTCTTGTTTGGTGTTTTGGCGGTTTTTTTGGAGGGGAGGGAGTGTTGATAGCTGCTTTTTTTTAATTATTCTTCTTCTTCCAGAGATTGTAATTCAATTGAATTCAATTGTAATTCACACATTGGAATGGAATAGAATGGAATGGAATGGAATGGAATAGAGTAGAATAGAATAGAATAGAATAGAATAGAATAGAATAGAATAGAATAGAATAGAATAGAATAGAATAGAATAGAATANGAATAGAATAGAATAGAATAGAATAGAATAGAATATTTCAGTAGGAAGGGACTAACAATGACCATCTAGTCCAATTGCCTGACCACTTCAGGGCATCACCGTGACCAAGTTAAAGCATGTTTTTAAGGACATTGTCTAAATGTCTCTTAAACACTGATGGGCTCAAGGCATCAACCACATCCCTGGGCAGCCTGTTCCAGTGGTTCAGGGGCTTTAAAACTGAGTATTCCAGTTACATCATCTGTATCCTTTAACTTTGCTTAAAATCAGAAGAAATTATGAAAAGCTACAACAGGGAAGAGGAAACTGTGACACAAATCCCTGTTTTACAGATCCCATGACAGGCAGATACCACTTATATATCATGACAAAACACTCAATACATTCTCCCATATACAGAAAATCACTCTGATATCACAATTTTAAAGAAAAGACTCAAGAACACCACAAAACCAAGAAACAATCTCTTCACATGATCTCTTCAGATATTTGTTCAATAGCAAAGGTTTTCAGTCAGCTGAACAGAAGCAAAAGAAGGTTTGTTTCCTTGATTGGGTAGATGAAGACAGGGAAAGGGAAGAGGCAGAGCCCTCTGAGAAGAGCTGCTCTGACACAAGCCTTCCTGTTGTTGATCCAGACTGGAAGAACTCCTGCTCCAGCCTCGGCACCAGTTACCGAAGTCTTACACACTGATGTAACCTCCAGTGCCCCAAATTCTCAGGGCATTGCAAAGTGTAAGTTAAGTAAGACTGGCATGGAGTTTCTTGGGGGGCTGTTTTTGGTTTTATAACAAAGTTTAGGAAAGTTTCTGTAGAATCCCGAAATACAGGAGACAACAACGTGCAATAAAATCATTCTTCCCACATTTTCATCCACTCCTAGTTCAAGAGAGAAATAAAACTACTGAGCATCTGCCATCAGGGAGAACTCTTCCATTATATATCCCTGGCAAGCTCATTGTCCTGGTGGTTATGCCTCTAGGAATATATCCAGAAGAAAAATGGTCTTGTGTGTGCATCCTGTGAAACCAAATGTCACGGTGAAACTTTGGATCAGTACATTTCTCAGGTAATATTGAACTCATTCTTACTAGCTCAGGAAATATGACTGTCTGCAAGCCTGCTAAGGTCTATGCTGCTGTTCTTTCCAGGGATCATGCTGACATCCCTCCCACAGTTTGCTTAGAAAGCAGATGAAATCTTTGTCACAAACCACAACACCTGCTGTAGCTCCCTATCTAAAAATAAAATCTGATCCATGTAGCTCATCTTTTTCTCCTCTCTTTTGTTTTATAAATCAGGGGAAGACATCAGTAATTCAGATTATTTTACCGTTTCACTGAAACTTGCCAAAAATCTGGCTTCTCATACCTTTTCTAAAAAAGAAATAACACTCAGGGATTTTGGTGAAATAAGCAGACTGGAGTCTCAAGCACATGGCACTTCACATTACAGAGTGTCAGGAAGAAGAAAACAGGAAATAAACAGGCAGGAAAGGCTTCAGCGAATGATAAAGAGTGAGATGGATAACTGATCTCATACAGATCCAGAGGGAGAAATCATGTGAGCTACAGAGAGATGGGATAAAAAAAGAGAAAAATAACTATTATTTTTTCAAAACGGTAAGTTCCTGTGATTTTACTGTACGTTTCTTCTCTCTCCAAACCTGGCACACTGGTGTAATAGAAAGAAGGAATTCAAAATTAATAGAGCAAGAAGGTATTTTCATATCTATCCACCATGACAAATTAACAGACTTATAAACAACTGGAAAAAAAAAAAAGAAAACAAAAGCTTAAGTATAGAATGTCTTCTCCATCTGTACAGTACAAACATCAGATTCTGATTAACTGTGATACAGAACTAATCTTTTCAATTAATGCAAATGAGTTGCACTTTTATGTAGACTGTTACCAGAGGGCATTCAATGATATTTTTATTCACTACATTTGACCTTAAAAATGTTTTGTAGTCATCAAGGATACAATTTTTCACACAGTGGGGATGTAGGAACAGCTAATTAAGTGGTGTTTAATGACATTTGTTCCTTAAAGGAGGGCTGATTAAATGTAGCATGTAATTTTTTACCAAATCAAGCAATTCAGCCAATTTCCACATGTGCTTAATAAGCTAGGCCTTACTAATTACACATCCTGCATAGATGCACCAGTCACAAAGGTTTGTGGGCTGGTAAATGCAATGTTACTTATTTGCGAGCCTTAGTTTGTCAGAATGCAGAATTCTGATTTCTTATTCCAGCTGTGCTTCTGTTTGAGAATGAAGGAAATTGTGTCAGTTTTAGTAAGAGGAATTTCACTTGGATTCACTTGTGAGCAATTACTGCAAAGAAACTGTGAAAAAGTTTCTCAAATGCATAGTTTTCTGAGATCTTTGGCCTTTTTAAACCATCCATTGCAAGAATAAACACAGTTTTCCTTGGCTTTGAGTGCTGACCAGCACGGCACCCTGGTTTTGAAAATCAGCCTGTCTGCATGTCAGCACAGCACACATGGTCTGAAAGAAGCTCAGGAAGGTAACTGAGGTGTGTGAGCAGGTGAGTGAGCTCATACACTAGGCAAGCTGGAAGAGATGGAACAGGTAGCTTTTTTTTCCAACTGAAAATCAAGCACATTCTCCATATTTAGGAGAACTGAATAATTGCATTTCAGCAGCAACTGCTGACCTCACTTGTTTACTGCATTACACACACTAGGATGTATATTCTTTTGATGTCTTATGGCCAGGTGCTTCTTAGGAGATCAGTGCTGCAACCACAACACTGCACTGAAATATCCTGCATGTTTCTCCAAAAGGACACTGGTATCCTGCAGGTTTTGTGTCTTATCTGCTATGAAGGTGTCATGCAAAAGCTAAGATTCCCAAACAGCACCAACACTTCTGTTTGGGCAGCAGAGTTAAAACCTACAAGGCTACTGTAAGGTGACTTGATTCCCCTAGCCTGGGTGCCACCCCATCTCGAGTACTCTGTGCAGTTTTGGTCACCTCAACATGAGAAGGACATCAAATGTAAGAGTGTGTCCAGAGGATGGCAACCAATATGCTGAAAGGCCTCAAGGGGAAGAATTCTGAGGAGTGGCTGGGTGGCTGAACACTTGATTTGTCCAGCTTGAAGAGAAGGCTGAGGGTGCCCTCATCACAGTCTGCACCTCCCTACAGGGAGGCAGCAGAAGAGGGGGTGATGATCTCCTCTCTCTGGTGACCAGAGAGAGGATATGAGGAAATGGGATGAAGTCAGGGGAAGTTCAGATTGGGAAAAGGCTCTTCACTGAGAGAGTGGTCGGTCACTGGGTTCCCAGGGAACTGGTCACGGTACCAAGCCTGTGAGAGTTCAAGGAGTGTCCGGACAATGCTTTTATTCATATGGTTTGTTTTAAGTAATCATCTAAGGAGCAGGGAATTGTACTCAATGGCACTTGTAAATCCCTTCCAGCTCAAGATATGATTGTATAATTCTTTGATCCTCCCTTCTAGACTGTGGTGATTAAAGTTCAATTGATTGTAGGTGAAACAACTAAATACAAAATGTTGCTGGCTGAAAAACTCATCCAACATCAGAAAGTACTTCACTGATTCTGAAGAGTTACAAATATCCACCCTTTGCACAGAAGTAACAACAAACATTCTGCTCCAACAAAATAGTCAAGATTCAAGACTCAATTGTATGGCAATGGGGCTCCAATTTTTCAAATGGAAAGTATCTGAAATCCTCCTACATCTTGATAGTTACAGGTCAGGGATAATGATACATAAATAAAATACTTAGCATGTTCATAATCAAAATGTTGCTGCTTAAAAAAAGTTAATTGTACTGTTATAATTACAAGCACTCTAATTACACTCTAACAGCCATCAGGGGTCATCTCCCAGTTTCATCCACCGGCTGGTAGTGACATTTCTGCCAACTGCAGGAACGTATATGCATGTGTGTTTGCAAAAATAATGATAGTTTTCATCTATTTTCAATACTGCTTCTAAATTGTTATGGGCCTCCAGTGGTTTGAGAAGCTCCAGTGAGTGGCACAGATTCAGGACAATCACAACAGGAACCTGACTGTATTACGTACATAGCCTTAGCTCTCATTTTAGCTCTCTTGCAGTGGTAATAAATGCATATTAAGCATTATAATCTTGCAATAATTAACAGTTAAGGTTTGAGCAGTAATTATCAAAGATTTATTTACATGGTGACCACTTTGAGATGATATAGAATCCCTGGCCTTCCCTAGTCTTTGGGAAGGATGGTCTGCGTTAGTGTTCCATGTGTTTGATGGGGGCCAATAGCCATGATAAAACAAAATTCCTACGTGGCTGTAGCTGTTGTGGCACTGTGTTATCACACCCTGATCCCATGCATTTCTTGAAGATATGCACTACAATCCAAATATGTATTGTGAAACCAATAAAAGTATTTCTTATTAGAAATTTCAGTCTTTATTTTAAAAAAAAATACTTAGAGCAAACAATTAAGGAGCATGCTTTAAGATCTCTGTAATGAGAGATATCACATAACAATCGTGAATTCCAGGTAATATTTGCATTTCAAATCTTTTCAGGACAATGAAACTCACATTGCACCATCAATTCTCAGTAACCAATTAAAGATGATGTAAATTGACTCCACTGTCAGTATTTTCTGACTTAGCTGCCTGAAGTCATTCCCAGAGGTGTTCTTTTTTTTTACTTTTCTTATTCAGTATTCCAAATTTAAATCAATTCAGCACTACCTTTTTTCCTTCTTCCTCTTGAGAGATTCATATTTTCAGCCTCATTTTTTTTTCCTGTGAGTACCTTTTCACCAATCTCTTTTCGGAAATGTCAAGGGCAGAGGACCCAGTATCTGTAAAAACTGTCAGCAACTTGAACACACTTCTACTTCATCATTGTGACATCTCACCCTTAATGGGAAGGGAGCACCCAAGATTCATAAATGTTTGTGGTCAAAAAGAACTGCAAAACTCAGAGGGTTTACAAAGAGTCACAAAAATTTATTAGTAAATTACACACTTAGAATGAAAATTGGTATAAGTTAGTACCTGACCTACTATATGTGTATACAGCAGCAGGGTTTGGTTTTGGACAGAGGTGTAAAATGAAAAGGAAAAGGGAATGGAGGGAGGGAGGGAAGAAAAGAGGGAAGGAGGGCGGGAGGGAAGAAGGGAGGGAATGAGGGAGGGAAGGAGGGAGAGAGGAAGGAAGGAAAATAAATAAAAAGAAAAAAAAGAGAGAGCGAGAAAAAGAGATCACCAGTCCTGGTTCCAGTTTTAGTCCAGCTGATGGGATGTTCAGGATCCAGAGATAACAGCTGGCCTTGGTGGAGGTAGCTTTTTATAGGCTGATTTTCCCTACCTTGAAGATAAGTTTTTCACTTTCTATGCAAATTGGTTATCATCCAGAGGTTGTTCCTTCAGATTTTCTGGAAATGGGCTGGAGGTTTCAGCAACCTTGGATGGTCTTGTTCCCCCCTGCATTCTATGTCCACTTCTCAGCCTCATTCCTGCACTTGTGCTGGACTGTGTTGTGCTTATCTCCAGGAACAATAACCATGTTAGTCCCGGAAAAGTGCTGCCCTAAGTTGACATGGCCCCTTCTCCAGCCACATCTTGTTCTTTCCCACAGCATGTTATTAATAACCATCCTTGGTTATTACCAACAATTCTTGTTTGTTATTACCAACAACCCTTGGTTGGCTCCACAGTCCTCCATCTGTCAGAGTTTGAGTCATACACATTCACCCCTTATCTTCTGAGATCCTACAACCATTACGACAAAGTCTTCCATTTCCTATGCACTGACAATATTTCACAGTTTGAAAAAAAATGACCAGACAATTTTATTTTAATAAAATACTTGGTGGAACTAGGCTCATTTTGGCTGACACTAAAGGCTAAGGTGCCAACTCATCACCAGAAGTGGCCAGTCAATACCATACTCAGCATTTCTGAGAACTTGAACATCAATGACCATTGACGGCCAAGAGTTGATAACAAGGACCTGCTCGATAGACGTGCTGAGCCTGGGTCTTCACAACTCTGCCTTATGAGTGACAAAAGAACAAATCAGAAATGCCCATACTATTGGCAGTTGCAAATTCCAGCTATTCCAATTCATTTCTCATCTTATTCCTGGTAGAAAACTCACCCACCACTCTTCCATCCTTGCTGATAAATGGCTTTGTATTCGACACAATGGTTTAGGGAATGGTTAAGGAAGTTTGGCCACTGAACACTGCTGTATGTCCCATGATGTCTTTTTCCCCTTTATATTCTCAATTTTGAAAAACTTTTGTAAAGGTCAGGGGGTTTTCTTGGTTTGATTTGTTTTTCTAGTTTGTATGGGCTGGGATGGTTTTTTTGTTTGGTTGGTTGTTGTTGTTTTGGTTATTTAGATTTTTTTTTTAATGGAAACTCCCTTTTGTTTTCATCCTATCGCAACCTGGCAAACTGATGTATTTTTGTCTTTCTGTGTCTCAGCTGGACACACATCACAGTGGTAAAATAGGAGCATTTTCACCTGCCTAGCTGTGGGATATATTTCTTGTATCCATTAAGCATCTACATATTTATAAACACTGCAAATATCTATCAGAGAAAAGGAAATAGAGGGAGCAAAAGAGAAGGGAAGCTATAATTATAACCAGAGAAGACAGAGATGGGAGAGAGACCTTGTTGATCAGCTAGTCTATCTCTCTTTAAAGGAAGCATTACTCTTCACAATATGTTTTCCTCAAGACCTGTCCAGCCTCCTCTCAAAATATTTTAAACCATGGTTTTCTATCACATTTCTTCTAAGATCATTCCACAATAGATTTCATGGCTGGGAACTAAGCTTTAATACACATACTAAATGTACTCAGAATCACAGAATTGTAGAAACATTTATATTGGAAAAGGCTTCTAAGGTAATTGAGTCCAACTGTTAACACAGCACCACTGTGTTCACCACTACACCATATTCCCAAGTACCACATCCACAGGAATTTTGAACAGATTTGTAAAAGCTTTTGTCATGAACTCTTCACATGAAGTGATAAGATACTTCTAATAGTTGAGTTCCTCATGGGATGTGCTGAAATTCTCTGTATTACTACTTTGCTTCTTATTTATTACTTGTGAACTTACTAGTTAGAGGAGTTGGGTTTTAAGGGGGCTTTTTTCTATTTGTTGCCTTAGTTTGCTTTCCTCTCTCAATGCAATCAACATAGCTAAATCAAAGTTACATGCCAAATCAATTTCATTTGGCACATTGCTTTAAGATTTGTGTCATTTTGACCTGCAATTAAGGCATGGGTTTAGCATTTTTAAAACCTTACTATGTGTTTGTTGCTTCACACCAAGTAACGCATATGAGATTCAGTTTCTCATCACAGTGGAATTTGTTAAATGAGTACAAGAAACTTCTATTTTGGTCTATTTATGCTGTGAGGTCTCCAGGGAAGGTTTGAGGAATAGTCAAGAAACAATCACATGATGGGAAATTACCAAAAGTTTAAAATAATCACAATCAAGCTGTGATTAATTCTGACAAACTGTTTTCTTTGACAAAACATGCACATTGCATCTAGTAGAAGACTTACAAGTTAATTGAATTCAGGCACAAAAAAAAAAGCTTCCTGATACACTTATCTTTTAGTGTCTTGCAATTGCTTGTGACAGCAATGTTTCATTGTTTTACAATATCATAAACACTATGAAAACATTTTGATAATTCTTCAGAAAAGTTCTAAGTATACCCAGTTTTGTAAATGATATTTCTAAACAACTGATTCATGTCTTAGTATAGTGGACCCCATATATAGTGGTCTCCATGCAGCATTAGCACCTGCCTGTAGTATTTGAAGCCTAGGATCCCGGATTACCTTTTTTCACAGTCTCAGATCAGAAGTAGCTATTTTCAGTATAAAAATAGACAACTTTACGTGTTATAGTCCAGGGATCACTTTTTAAGGCAGAGTATGTTCTCTAGACAGAGAAAGAACCTCACTGATTTGCTTCACTTGTATATAATGATCTAATGAAAAAAACATGAAGTTCTGAGATTAACTAGCTTTGAGATTTTTTTAAATAAAGGTAATTTAATTGATTCAACAGAAAGTTGCAAATTTACATTACCTTAACTTTGAAATAATGAAAAATATTTGACTACAAATAAGTTTAATGTTAATAAAAACGAGAGACTAATAAACTGATTTGTTTTATGATATAAATTTCAATACACTGCAAATGAGTCCAAATTTTCACCAAAAAAAATTGACAAGTGTAATTTTAAATCAATTGATTTTTTTCTTTTGTGTTCCAAACCTACAGACCCAAAAGACAGTTAGTTTTGTTGCACAGTTTCAATGTCAATGCTGGAGCTAGTAAAATTCTGCAAGGCCAAGTATAACCAATCATTCTTTTTCATCCATTCGTGAGGAAAATACATTAAGTGTTAGAGGTAATGACCTCACCTCACCTTAGCAGTAAATGTTCAGTGTGAGTTTTTCTGATACGCTCTACATACAATGTGATATTCATTCAGTGTGTGGAGGAGAATTAAATACATGATTAAATGTGATTAAATACATGTATACATTGAGGCTAGATAATGAACAGTTAGTTAAAGTGTAATAAAACACAAGATGCACCAGCCTGCATTAAGAACGTTTTCTGAATCCCTTTTGTGGCTGCAGCTCAGGTTCCTTCCACCCAGAAGGAATGGAGTTCACATTATTCCCTTCAAATACACCAGTCCTCAGATTCACTTCTGGTATTTTCTGTGAACCTTACCTAGCAAAGTATATTTTATTCCATAACAGAAAGTTTCAATAAATTAGAATATTTCTCTTTCTGCTTTCCTTTTCCTCAAAGAGCAGACCTTTTCACTGTTAAGAAAATTGCTCCATAGGCAGAGAGAGGGTGTAACAACCCTGAGACCAGCTGAGTTTTGGAATTGCCTAGGCAGTATTCTTTCTCAACAGGTGTCCAAGCAGGATAACTTGGCTTAATAGTGCTGTTTCAACGCTAACTTCATTGGCAGTAGCCACGAACATTTTCAGGATGAGAAACAGGTGTTTCAACATGCTTCACTGGGCAGAATGAAGTACAATTCCCTCCCTGGTGTCAGTGTACATGATGTATTCAATGATTGCTACTTTCTGATCAAGAATATGTGCACTCATGTAGTTGAGAGCAATCCATCTGGTTTTGCAATCAGGAATGAGTTGTTGAAATAGAAAGTCATTACTTTGGCAGGGAGGAGGGGAGTGGTGTCTGGCAACTGGCTCAACATGTTTTGCTTAACTTTAAAACCAGCTGAATACTGGAAATATGGATGGAATATATAAGAGCTGAGGGGTTTTTCATGTAGGGGAAGCATATGTAGGTGGGAAGAAAAGAGAAGTTGAAAGATGAAAAGAGAAGTCTAATTAAAGGGAAAAAAAAAAACATTATAAGAATCAGATTCTTACCCCGTGTCTGTTCCAGTGGGAATTTAGTTCTGCTGACTATTGTCAGCTGAGAGTTTAATTATGAGGATAGAATCACAGTATAATTTGGGTTGGAAAGGAACATTAAAGGTCATCTAGTCAAGCCCCACTGCAATGAACAGGAACATCTGCAACTAGATCAGGTTTTCAGAGTCTTGTCTAGCTTGACCCTGAATGTTTCCAGGAGTGGGGCCCATCACTCTGGGCAATCTGTGCCCGTGTCTCATCATGGTCATTCTTAAAAATATCTTCCTTATATCTAATATGAGTCTACCCTTTTTTAGTTTAAAACTGTTACCCCCTGTCCTATCACAACAGCCCAATTAAAAAGGTTGTCCCCACCTTTTTAACAATCCCCTTTCAAACATGAAAAAGTTGCAATGCGTTCTCCCTGGAGCCTTCTCTTCTCCAGGCTGAACAACCCCAACTCACTCTGTCTTCATAGCAGAGATGCCCTGATCTTCTGATCACTTTTGTGGGCCTGCTCTGGCCTTGCTTCAAATGGTCCATGTTTTTCCTGTGCTGAGGACCCCAGGGCCGGATGCAGTGCTCCAGATGGGGTCTCATGAGTGTAGTACTGAGGCAGAATCACCTCCTTCAACCTGCTGGCCAAACCCACTTCGATGCATCCCAGGACACATTGGCTTTCTGGGCTGGAAGTGCACATGGACAGCTCGTGTCCAGCCTTTCACCTACTCATAGCCCCAGGTCCTTCTTAGCAGGGCTGTTCTCAATTTCTCATTCACCAGCTGATATTTGATGCCTGATGTTGCCCCAACCCAGGTACAGAGATTACCCTTGTCCTTGTTGAACCTCATGAGGACCACATGGACACACTTCCCGAGCTTGTGCAAGCCACCCTCTGGGTGGCCTTTCCTTCCAGCATGACACAGCTTGGTACCATCAGCAAACTTGCTGAGGGTGAGCTCAATCCCAGTGTCCATGTCTTAGATTAAGCTATTAAAAAGAACAGGATATAAACCCCGTATTTAGAATAATGCTATCAATTCAGCAGTCATACTAAAAAGTCTGTATTAATCTTATTTTACTGTAAAAACCCAATTTCCTCTTCCAAATATAGAAAAATATTTAAGCTACTGTCTTGCAACAGCTGTTGGCACACACTGCCCTCCCTGAGGGTGATCACAGTGTACAATGTAACACCTGCATTACCTAGGAAAGCACAAAATTGTCTCTTGATAAAGAGAGGGGAGAATGATTTTGTGATGAATTACATTTAGCACAATGCTATGGTAGTGGCCATGGGAAAGCAACTCAGGAATCTGAACTAATGTATGCACCTAAGAAATATAGAAAATAACTTCCCAGGATAGTTACTTTTATTTTCTAAAAGCAGGAATAAATTTAATGGCATTGTGTTCTTTCTTCTAATAAATGGTTAAAAGTGCTCTTTAACTTACTTTGCTCCAGAATTAAACTAAAAATCAGTACCCTACCGTGTGAATTCAATCCAGTGGTAGGATATCATAAATCACTGTGATTCTGCTGTGCTCTATAATATCTTTCTGCCTGTATGAAATGTACCTTTTTGTAACAGCAAATTTGGTATCTTAGACCTAAAACTTCTTTGTGCCTTCTGTTTTTCCATTATTTTCTTTCATTCAGATAGGTAAAGAGGCAATCATAGAGGAACTATGGAGTACACCCAGCAGAAGGAGGAAAAATGCAAAGTAAAGTAACAATGAGTTACAGTAAACTCACTTTAATTCTTTTTTTAATTCACTGAAGAAGATACTATTAAGAAAATATGAATATTTTGAGATAAGTTATTTAAAAGGACGCATAGCAGTTTCATGGTTTTTTCCTGGTTCAAAAGACCATAGTAAACACTTGAAGGATATAATCTTAAACTTACAGCCTTGATCAAAGTTGAAAATTTATAAAATTCAGTGCATGAATTCAAGAAAGTAAAAAAAAAAAAAAATGGACAAGGGAGATCAATTTTCTTAGTTTAATAGTCTCTTCCTTCATGTGGAAAAAAATCCAGAAAAATTTACTATGCTTATTTAGTACAGAATCATGACTTCTAGGAATTCGAATGAATGTATCTACATATCCTTAATCTGAGTGCATTTGGGAGTCGTGAGCTCCTACAAATTCAAGCATGACTGGAAAATTGTCAGACCAGTTTTGTTGACATTTTAGTAATACTTTTCAGAAAAATAAAATGGATTGATGGTAAGTAAATTTGCACTAGAAGACTAGAAATGTTACCCGTGGTGGGGTTGTCAGTCGGACATATCCTCAACAATAGTAAAAAGTCCCCCCAAACCCATAAAATACGTTGCATAGGTTGCCCTTATTCCTGTGATTATTAAGATTATTTTGACAGAAAATTCCCACCACAATCATGAATTGTCTGAGCGAGAATAACACTTCTTGTCTAGCAAAGTCTCAAGTGGTTGTTGTGGTTTAACCCCAGTCACCAGCAAAACCCCACCCAGTCACTCCCTCCCTCCCTGGCGGTGGGGTGAAGGAGAGAACTGGAAGGGTAAAATGAGAAAACCCATGGGTTGAAATAAAGACAGGTTGAAAGGTAAATCAAAAGCCATGTTCACAAACAAAGGAAAACAAGGAATTCATTCACCCCTTCCCATGAGCAGGCAGGTGTTCAGCCATCCCCAGGAAAGCAGGGCCCCATCACAAGTAAGGGTGAATTGAGAAGACAAACAGCGTAATTCCAAATGTGTCACCCCCATTTCCTCCTTTATATACTGAGCATGTCACCATGTGATGTGGAACATCCCTTGGGTCAGTCGAGGTCAGCTGTCCTGGCTCCCAACTCCTGTGTCCCCTCCCAACTCCTTGTGCCCCCCCCACCTCCTCACTGATGGGGTGGGGTGAGGAGCAGAAAAGGCCTTGGCTCTGTGTAAGAACTGCTCAGAGTAACTGAAACATCAGAGTGTTTGATAACAAATCAAAACCACAGCACTATTCAGGCTATGAAAATTAACTTTCTCCCATCCTTAACCAGTACAATTTCCACCTCTAATTCCACAATATTTACATCATGATCAAGTCTCACACAATCCAAGGCATCCTCATCAACCACCACTCCCCTTCTCATCCTTCAATAAACACACAGATATAATTCCCAAACCAAATAAATTCAAGGTCATACACAAAACTCCCCAACACATTAAAGTTAGTGGGGAAATTTCCATCACTAAATCAAAATTTCCACAGAAGTGTATTGCTTGGAAAGTTGAAGATCTCAATACAGTGCTCAAAAGGCCTGATGCTATGAGTCCATGAGCACTCAGAGCACTCCTTTGGCAAATCCATGGTTAATCCACAATTCAGAAACTGTGCAGTTTCTATTCCACTCAGTCTAAAGATGTATTAGAAGGGGAAAAGAACCACAGAAAGCAGCAAGTATGATCAGAGGCATGGAACAGCTCTTGCTACTGAGAAACAATAGCAGAACTTCCTAGGAGAGGTCATTTAAGGGAGATGTGACAGGTCTGCAGAGTGATAAGGGGCATGAAGCAAATGGACAGGGAGCCCCTTGTACTGTGTCTGCAGTGTAAGATCTAAAGGCAATCACATGAAGTGAGTAAGAACCCAGCTCAAAATGAAAAAGGGAGGATTTAGTTCTTCACACAACAGGTTGTAGACCTGTGCAACTCCTTGAAAATGAATCTCAGTGGATGCAAGACAGTTTCACTGGTTTAAAGGAACATTGGAAAAACTGGGGAAGTGTCAATTAGCGATTATTTTGTAGGCTAAATAGAGGCACCACAACTGCTTGCTCTGTTCATACTTTCTTCTATGTTTCCAGTTTCAGCTGCAGTTGGAGGATTAAATGGGTAGTTTTCTGAACCAGTACAGCTACTTTTTGTGCCTGTTTATAGTTTAGAAACAACAAGTTTGCTCTTTAAAACCATAATTAATCAGTTTATACTATTCTCAGAATAAAACAACTAACTCCTCCTTTGTTTTAAAATATCTTCCAGAAATATCAAAAGTTTACTTTTCCCTTCCATTTTTCAGCCAAGTAAACTGCCTTTACAAGAAGAAATATTTCATTTTATTGCTCAGGATTTTATTGTAGAATTAGTTTGGTGAGTAGAATCCATTTTGTTACACAGATAATAGGAAAAGACTTCAGATGAAAAATTTTATCAGGGTTGCAAAGAACAGAGATACCCATGATGTCATTTGCAGCTATACAATTTCTTTCCCATCAGCTTGTCACCCCATATTAATGTTTGCTTTTGTCAGTATGAAACTTGTTAAATATGGCAGAAAACTTGTGAGAGTAATATGTGCTGCAATTTATTCTCATCCCATTGCAGTCTGCAGTCAGAGTGACTTTACCCTTACACATCAGATTTTGTTGGGGAAGAAAGATGTTGGGATTTTGTTTTTCCCCATTAGGTTAATGCAGAAGAATCTAATAAGACTTGCATTGTTTCTTGCAAAATAATAAAAGCATAAATGAGATGTGTCAGACAGATCCCATTGTATATTCATGCAGACATCTACAGCTATTCTGGTGCACTGCTAAAGAAAACAACCCTGCATTGTTTACAGTATTTTTTTATTGATGTAAATGAGCAATTGAAACTAAATTACTGAGACGTGTTTTCTTCCTCTTGCAGTTTGACTCACCCATATGTTCCACAAAGGAGGTCTCTTCTACTCAGACCAAAAATCCCACAGAGGAATAATTGATGAGATATGAATCACTCAATTTCTCTGAAAGAAAGGGGATTGGTTTTATAGTCTTGCATCTTTTGGTCTCTCCTCACCTTTTCGATGACATTCACATGGTGCCAGCTAGAATAAGTGTCATGAAATACAGGAACAGTTTGAAACAATCAAAGCTTCTTTTTCAGAAGAATATAGAATCTTAGAAGGAGAAAGCCTATAAACATATGGTGTTTAGACAGGTGCTCTGTAAAATACAGCTTTCCTCAGGTGAAGCTGCTGTCAATGCTTTTAAGCAAAAGACTACAAAAAAGCATATTGTTTGTCCTTCTTCTTTCCCCTTTCTCACCCTTGCATTTTTTTTCCTTATTTTCTGGAAAATAAAAGTCAGTCCATCTTTTGTGTTTCCATGTGTGGGTTTTTTTCACAAAATAAAGGAAAAAAGGAGGGGAAAGCAAAAATTATTCTAAAATCAGTCTAGGAAGTGTAAGAAAATTTTGAGGAAAAGAAAGAGACAACTCCTTACTGACCAAGGAAGAGAATAAAAATTACTTGGACTTTCACTCACTGAGAGCCCCCCAGAGTTCTCATCAGCTTCTTTTGAGGTGGCTGAGCAGCAGCACGGACCTGCTGGGAGAAAAGTGTAAGATCTGTTGAATATAAAAAGAACACAGATTTTGGGTTGCACTTAAAGAAGATATATGGTGTGTGTATATGTGTGTGCGTGTGTCTGCATACACACACGGGCCTGTCTCACTACAGAGGTTTCATTGTCCTTACTGGGACACCAGTCGTTCTCCTCTTCATTTACTACTAAATAACTACTGAATTCTAACAAATGCATGCCTCAGAAATCCTGCAGTCTGCCTTTTTTACTCTCTAAATTGACTCTAAGATTTCAAGTGTCCCTATGATTTCACTGTACAAGCGCAATTCAGGGGATGCAGGTTCTGGGGAAAAAGTCCCTAGGAAACAGACAAAATGTGACTGTGCAATTCTCCTCCAGATTGAGTCAGCTGAACTCAGGCTTCTGTCTGCAATGCCTACATATGTGGTAATGTCCAAGCTCCCATTAGGCATCAATGCAATCCAGGTTTACACATATACATATATGGTACTATCTAAAACCCTGCAGAGCAATCAAGGCATCTCCACGCAGTTCACAACCTGGACAAATTGTGTGCCAGAGACCCAGACTGTTTTGCAGGCACATGTGGAGGTGAGGGAGGACAGCCTAAAGCTTTTGAGATATTCCTGGGCACACACCTGGGCTGCTGAGTCAAGCCTGTACTCAATTCAGCCAACAGAGCCCTGACTGCAACACAGCTCATCTAAAATAAGTTCTTCTCCCTGGTCATGGGCTCCCATTACTAGGTCTCTGCTGAATGCAATGAGAGCAGGCAGCCCTAGACAGAGTGTGCAGAATTGGATACACCAGTGCCAAAATTCAGTCATCTTACTCAGTCATCTTACATCTATTGATTATCATCAATAGATCCAGCTCCAGAGGCACTATTTTGCTGCAGAGCTAGAGGTTTCTACTGCTATGTGAAACATCCTTGCTCAGCCTTCTCTGCCTTCAGGTGTCAATCTCCTGTAGGTCAACGTCTCTGGTGTCCACGCCCAGGTGCCTGGGTGGGAAGAGGCCAGGACTTGTCCTGTGCTGGACACAGCAGTTTCAGCTGGCTCCGTCATCAGGCCACAATTCAGTCCAAAACTGTCTGTTTTCCCTTCAGTCTACACCTGATTGATATCTGGAAGCACCCCACTCTATTAAAATGTGCAATTTCAACACTCAAGTTCCTCAGAGACTTAAAATCCCACTTGCACCTGCAGGTGTCTCAGTCCAGCAATTTTCCTCCTAAATATGCATTTTTAAAGCTATCCTCAAAAGAAATATACTAATCTATAATTTTCTATAATAGTTTGAGTACTAACACCAAGCACAAGAATCATCATAAGCTGCCAATTTACTTTGAAAAAAATGACGGGGAGGAATAGTGTCCTGTAGCAAGATGACATCCTGATGCTTAAAACATTCTGTCAATCTTTTTAGACTGCTGCCTCTCCAGATAAGATCTGCTTTATTTTTGTTGTATAACAGCTAAGTGATTACAGCTTAATTTCCAGATGGATCTTTAGCCACTGATGTTATGCAAGTAATAAACAATTTCTCTCTCTCTCCATCCTTCATTACTTTTTGCTGTTGTTTCTTTTTTTTTCCCCTCCAGTTCTAGGGGGGGGGGGTTTCACTTTTTTTTCTTTTATCCTTTTTCATCTTTTCACAATAGCTGTTTCCATCACCTGAAACAATTGACATATAGAAGTCCTGCGTTGTTAATCAGCTGTTTCTGAATGTGTACCTTCCTCTACTTCGTTTTCTTAATTGAGAATTTACCCTCTGACAGAGCTTTCCATGTTTCCTCTGAATTTGGCTTGTATGTCAGAAGCGGAGAGGAGAAAATCTCTCCCAATTTTAGACTCTGTCTGGGTGTTTTGAGCAAGTGGAAGGGGGAGCGGGGAGCAGTTGATGCCGACACGCACAGCAGCACTGGGAGGTTACCAAGCAACGAGACAGAGATATGTCACAGGGGCAGGGGAGATGGGGAAGATGAACAAAAGTGTGGACAAAGGATTCGAGAAGGTGAAGGGAGGCATCTCAATTGCCTGACCCCTTCCTTATTTCTGATCTTGAGTTGCAATGGCGCCTGTAAATACAGGCTGTGCAAAGCACCTCAGTTTGGCTATGTGGACCCTTGGAGGCTGAAGGGATGGAGAAAAACTTGAGTGCAATCTGGTCATCAAAAGATTATCCTGTCAGGAGTCCACTGTGTGAGCAAGAGGGGATGAACTGTGCATGTGAACATAAAAAGTGCATGTCTGTCACTGGGAGAGAGGGGTTCACTGTACAAACAAATCCTGTTGTCTTATGCATAAAAACTATTAGTCAGAACCTGATTTGACTTCAAAAAATTCCCAAAAAATTGGAATCTAGATCTTCTTTGGTTTATAAATTTCATAAAAATTTCCCTTGCACCAATTTCCCACACCTTTGACTCCATTCAAATAATTTAAATTTAATAGATCTTCTCAAAATGAGAAACAAAGAAAAGTTGGGATGTAGAATCCTTATATGCTCCCTTCAGTTTTTGCAAGGGAATTCATGTCTATCAGACCTTTTAATGCATCTTCTATTCCCTTGTTAGGTTTCCAAGCTTTAACAAACAGAGATACAGTAAATGCTTAAGCAACCATATTTGCCTTCTGGACAGTGATATGGCAAGATAAAGCGTCAACAGCTGCATTCAACTCCTCCTACTCTCTTTGAGCCAGCTTAAACAAACCCTTGATAAACGCGGGTACCTGATCTTATGTTTCTTTGGGCATCTTAAATATGTAAGATACAGGGAACAACTGTAGTTCATGACATTATTAAATTAGTTTAAATTCATGGGGTTGTCTTCACTTGTTGACGTAAATTGACAGAGTTTATAGCACTATTAAAAATTAACCTAAAAAACCAGCTGTAAGTGTTTTGTATTGCCCAATATTGCCCTAAGATGTTTATTCTGAAAATTATAACACATATTTAGTGATGCATGCAAAATATTCTGAAGGACCTTGAACTTCTTCTTATTTTTTTTTATCCTAGCATGCTTTTTTTTCAGCTTTTACCAGTACTTTTCCTCAACACTGTGGGAAATTGAGAACTGATTTTTGAGCCTTTGACTACAATGACCCAGCAATTCATGTGAACAACTCAATTCTTTTTCTAGGTCATTACTGCAGAGTGATGTTTTTAGAGCCTGGGGTTCAGGGAAAATTAGCAATTGCTTTCTCCTTGGAAAAATAAAGCTGAAAAGCTACAGCGACCATTTCAAGAGACTGTGTTCATCAGTAGTCCTTTCTTAGCGGAGTATAAAAGTTTGAGCAAAGAAACAACTCTAAATGTTGCTAAGTCAGAGTCTGAAACACCACTGACATACAAAAACTGGCTTCCTTGTTATTCAGGTACCATTTCAAAGCGTTTCCCCAAGGTTAGCTCGAGGGTGAGCTGCACCAGCAGGAGACTCCATCGTGTGGTCTCAGCATTTTTCCGCTGTATCTTAGTGGCAATTCATGTCACACATTATTCATTACAGAGCTCAGGGACTCCCAGACCTGCCAATTGAGAGGTGTGTCACCTGCACTTACAAGCTACAGAAACATGGCCTGATCTCTCAGCCCTTATAAATTCAATTTCTGGGCAGCCTTTAGAGCCAACAAGTTGCCCCGTGATCAGCCTCTGTTAAGCTTTCACAAAATCTCCTACAGGCCAAAGCACAGGCATGTATTACAATCTTTTTACATCTCTCCCCCACTAGCTGGTAGAGACTTTAGTAAAGTTAAAAATGACACCAAACGAATAAAATACATTTTTTAAACGGGAAATTATCCACCTGATTCATTTTGTTTAGCCCTGTTTGCCATGAGAATGGCATTAAAACTGAGAGATGCTCTATTTAGGGCTACAATGCCTACACTTTTTTCAGAAAGGATGTGTATGTCATGCACACATTAGAGTCATGCATATGGGCATCAAGATAATCAGAGGAGAAAGAAAAGGTACAGATTGTATCTGCCAGTGAAACAACCTCCTACAACCCCAATTAAAAATATAATAAATAAATAAAAGTAAATCCACAACTCAGTTATCTCTGAGTAAGACATAGGCTGGTATTTGTTCTCAAACAAGATGATCATTAAGGAAATTTATGTTACTTAAGAAAACATATATACTTCTGAGCTGAAATAACAGGAAAACAAACGGATTGAGTAAAAGCTGTGGGAGTAGAAGAAAATATTGCAAATTGAGACTGGGCACAGAAAGGCAACTATCTGGAGAAACTGTGGATACAACTGATATTCTCCTTGTAGCTGCCTTAGAAAGAGTAATTCTAGCAGAGCAGAGGTCACAAAAGGACTCCTTATGGTTTCTAGAATGTGAATGCAAATTCAAATGCTGTAAGTTATTCAAATTAAATAATGCCCTGAATGTAGGACTGGCAGTGAGGGACTACTGTATCAAATCCAGAACTGTAACTTTTCAGAAAGAGGACACAGCAGGGGATGAAGGAAACAGATGATCCCACATCTGCCTGTTGTGGAGCTATTTCTGCAAAGGTTGCAACAGAGATATGGCTAAATCTTTTAGTGAAATTGTTCTCCTTAGAATATGCTGCTTTGTCTTAACCAAACCACTTAATGACGAAATGTGTCAAGTGAATTTTAATCAGAAAATATTTTTTTGTGTTCAGGGTAAAATTCCCAGTGAGAGAAAACCTGCTTTGCAATATCCAATATGCTAGTGATTAAGCTGTCTGTGATCTCTGCAGCTGAAGGAAACCTTGATTCTCTGTCCCAGTTGAACATTTGCCCTGTTACCAGTGAATATTTAACCATGGGCTAACCACATCCCAGGCTCTTGTTCCTTCTTCCCCAGAGCTTCACACCAAGGATTTCCAAACATGTTTTTTCCAACCTGAAATGAAAGAGCAAAAACCTTCTCTCTCAAATGCTGAACTTTTCTTCCCAGCAAGTTCTTGCAACATGCAAGTCAGCAAGAGAGATTAGGAAATTGCCATTTCCCAGCTCCTGTGCTCCTGAGCTGGCACCAGCAAATGTTGTAATGGACAACACATCTTTGCTTTAGCTTAATGGCTAAAGTTTTTAAATGTCTTTTTTTCAGCTTAAAGTTTTTAAATGGCTAGATTTATATTAGATTAGATAACAGCATGAATTTGTTACTGAGAGAGTGGTGAAACACTGACACAGATTGTCCAGAGAAGCTGTGGATGCCCCATCCCTGGAAGTGTTCAAGGCCAGGTTGGATAGGGCTCTGGAGAAACCTGGTCTAGTGAAAGGTGTCCCTGACCATGGCAGGGATGTTGGAACTAGATGATCCTTAAGGTCCCTTCCAACTCAAACCATTCAGTGATTCGATAATTCTATGATTTACTTGCACAGAATAAAAATTACAGGCAGGGTAAAGCAGTCACGTCTTTGAAAAATGATATGGATGGTGCTATATTCATGTCCTTCCTCCTCAGATGGAGCAGTCTGATCTCACAATTAATCTCTGCTGACCTTATTAGGCTGCAATAGCTATACAGTATCAGAAGTCATTACTCTTGCCTGTATTTTGTTGCAGTAATTCAATTACGATTCATGTGGAGCAGCCGTGTAACACCAGAGTTGTGTATGTAGGCCACTTGAAATATAAATGGACACTATTTAAAGAGTGGAGACATTTAGATATAAATAACTGAGGAGTGCAATCAGCTCCATAACATCAGCTTTAAAAAACCAAACTTGTCATTTGCTTACAAACGCCTGTTTCCTATTTGCAATGGTTATTTCTGTAAGTTTGCTCGTCTGTTTTAAAGAATTTCCTTAACCCCAGTGTGAAGTGAAACTTGCTGGTGTCAGCTATTGCTGGGGGGAAGGAGGAGAATCTCATTTCAAGTAAACTGGGTCAGCTCCCTTCTTTGTCATTTTGAATAATTTCGTTGCTGCAGTTCAAAAGAATTTATGTTAAGTTGTCTGGATCATGGAGATACGCAATTCACATAGCACAAATGGTCATGAGGTGTGTGGGGTTGCACCTACCTATACACATTGTTTATTCTCTGACAATTCAGAGAATTCAGAGAAATTTTTTGTCTTCAAGACATACTCCTTATTGTAAGCATAATCAGTTCCATGAAAACAGAAGTTTATACTCTTATCTAAAATAAAATATTACCACACTTATATATTACAAATATGGCCCTTTTCATTTATATAACACTTATTTTGCTTTATCCACTGAGTTTATTTAAATTATGAGGTGTGAATTCATAATTTCATGGATAATTAATATTAAAACTGCATTAAAATATTGTGTAATTTAGCATAAACATAAAATTCTATGCTATTTCCTCCATAAGCCTATTGTGAATCTTGCGAGTCATCATATCACTATTATTTTTACTTTTACAGTCTTTGATATTTTATTTCTTTAATTCCCAAATTTTGGGGGGAATTTCTTATTCAATAATTTTTTGCCTGAAAATATGTTATGTATGATCCCAAAGAGGTGGCAAGAGAAGAACAGTAAGACTCACAAATAGCATGAGTTCTTTTGGAATAGCTGTTCCATAGAGTTTTAAGAGACCAAAATATTTATGCATTGTCTTTGAGTTCCAATGTTATCCTACTAAAATCTGTTTCTGTTATGTGGATGCAAATAAAAGCTCTCCCAGAGAATCTAAAAAATCTTATTTTGAAATACAGTCAGTCATCAGAGATTTCAGTTTTATAAAAAGCAATGATATTCATAAGATACAGAAAACAGATGCGAAAATTTTACCATGGTTCAATATTTTTTTCTTTCTTTTCTGAAGGAATAATTGTTACCTGTGAACACTGCAACATATAAGAGGGATCAGCTTCAAACAAAGAAGAGATCATTTTCCTGAACTTAAGGAACTAGATCAGGATTCAAGTGATTCAGATTTACTTTTTGGTGCTGATACAGACTTCGAAAGCACCCTTAGCTAATTACTTTGGCTAAAATGGCCCCATTGCTTGTATGAATAGGATTGCTCAATATGAATCCTCTCACTTATGTGAATAAAATTAATTGTGACATATTCAAATCAAGCATACTGAAAAAAATTGTAATTTTCCTGGAAGCAAATTAATTCTCTTCTTTTAATTTTTTTTAAATGAAAGAGTACCTCACCCTCTGATGGAATTCCTCTTCTTCTAGCTCTTACATTAGAACAAGCTATTTGTTTTTCTAGTTTAGAAATTAAGATAAAAACCTTATTGAATTATATTTTCTTCTTCCTTATTACTACACCTGTCTTTCTAGTATATTATGGAGGGTTATTTGTGGTGTTGTTTGCAAGCTGTACTCTCAAGATGTAATATTTTCAGTGTTTCCCTCAGGACATGCTGCTGCAGTCTGAAGTACTCCATTCATAACAACATTTCCTAAATATTTACATACTGCCATTATGCATTAAGCATTACATTGGATTTAAAATAAGACATGGTGGAACAACCACCTCACTTCTTTTTCTTGGCGGTGCATAGAATCAGAATGTTTTGGGTTGGAAGGGACCTTAAAGACCATCTTGTTCCATCTCCCTGCCGTGGGCTGGGGCACCTTCCTGTAGAGCAGGTTGCTCAAAGCCCCGTCCAACCTGGCCTTGGACACTTCCAGGGATGGGGCATCCCCAACTTCTCTGCGCAACCTTATCCAGTGTCTCACCATCCTCAGTAAAGAATTTGTTCCTAACATCTAATCTAAGTCTGTGTCCCTTTAGTTTAAAACCATTCCCCTTTTTCTATCACTATCTGCCTGTGCAAAAAGTCATTCTCCCAATATTTATCTTTCTTATATAAATATCACCTCATTATTCTCTTGATTAATAAAAAGTTTATAGAATGGCACTTTCTTTTCTCCTTCAGGGTAGAGAGCCTTAACACCTTCACTCCTAAGAGCAGAAGCTACCTAATCTCAATCAACACCCTTAACAGTTTCTAGCTTGGACTAACTGTGGAACAGAATCTTCCTGAGAAGTTTTTTTTGTTGAAAACATACATCAGTTCTTTGGCTGTTCCCCTAGATGTCCTCACAGGCCATCCAAAGTCACTCACAGACCTGTGAATGTCCAGTAAACCTTAATTCTTCACAATGTTATAATTTCACTTCTCCTACACCCTGTCCCACCAGGCTAAGTCTAAGTTTTCCCTAAATCCTACAGGCTCCAACCTTGTTATATAAACAATGTGAAAGACAGAACTTGACCCATTGTACATGGCCAGATGATGTGAGAAAGTTGTTGTCTTACACACAGAAACAAATACACAGGAAAGTGGTTCAAACCTATCTAAATTAGTTGTAGATTTAATAGACGAAATATCATATACAGCAGGTAGGGTTTGAGAAAAAGGGATGGGGGTCATGTGCTTTATGCAGTGCATTATACTGTGCTGTCCCAAACATTCAAATGAGCTCATGTAAAGGTGTCTCAGCTGTCTCTCTCCTATACAGTACTCAGTTACATCCAGAATATGTATACCTGGAATATTAAAAGTTGGAATGGACATTTGGATCTGTGCCAAAAGAAACCAGCATCTTGAACAAAAAGGTCAACGTGAAAGATGGGTGAGAAAAAAGCAGTATGGGTGGTGGACTAAAATAAAATGCTAATAAAGATATTAGGAACGTCTATTTGTAATTAGCTCGAATGAAATCTGCATAATTACAAGTCTGAATAGAAATGCTCAAGGGGAAAAAGTGGAGGCTGCTGTGCCCTGCCAGTGAATACTCATCAACAAAAGAAGAGAAATTAGTCCTTGACTTCTGCTGGGATCCCTTGGCAATAGTAATCTCTCGTGGTTTTTCTTAAGCAACAATTTGCCCTTCTGACTTTGTAGTCCCTTTCCACTACGGAGAAGTCCTGTTCATTTTCAAGCCATAGACTGACTACTTTCTAGAGGAGAAATATCACCCACAACTTGGAAAAATGACTGGAACTAACAATATTTTATTTGTCCCAATAAGTGTCTTAGAAGAAATTGAACCCAGTCCATTTGATGATAAAATGCACTAAGTTATATGCTAACACTTAAGTGCACTAAGAAACTGTCAGAGAAGGCATCAAGGGCTTGGATCCTACTTAAGTCTTTGCTACATTTGCACTAACGAAACATTATAAATAGGTGTCACAGGGATTGACAGTGCCTGCCCAAACCCTTTATCATTGTAACATCCTACTAGGATCTTGTTATTCATTACCTAGGGTTCATTACCACACTTACTGTCCATGGAAGCCCTTACATCAGGCTGCGTCTGAGGAAGATCTGATGGATATATTAAAAGCCGCTTCTGGAACTCTGCAGCACTTAACAGTTTTCTCAAAGTTAGTACAACGGATGATTCATGTTCTATCCCTTGCCTTTGGGGATGATGGACCTAATCCAATTTGGGGGTGGGAAGGAGTGAAGCAGACAGCATAATGATGCACAAACACCCAGGGTTCCTAGATGGTATCTGGGGATGTAACTGCCTGAGTCTGGGAAACAGAGAAACAAGAGCACTGAAGTGTTATCTCACGGGTAATCCTGGGAGGCTTTAACTGCAATAAAGTCAAGCTAAGGAATGTATTTTCCATTTTCTAAATTGTCATGTTCCCAAATAGGCTCTTGGAAATGCTTTTCAGTCTTAAAAAGAAAAAAAAAAGATTCATAGGGCTTCAAAGGTCAATTACATTGAAAAATGCTGAATCCTTTTACATTAATGCCCTAATTGTTTTTATTCCAAGGGTTTTCACTCAGATGTCAAATTCAATTTCTCTTTTTCTTCTCCTGGGTCACGAATACTTAATATTTTTTACTGACTCATAATGAACTCTTTTCTTTAATATGCAACTTCTTTAAAATTAGTCTCTTAAATTATTAACTCAATCTATTGTGCTGCACCTGGGTGACAAGGGGCTTTTGGGGGGTGGGGTTTCAGGCTTTTTTTATATTTCCTACTAGGTCTCTGCTATTACCAGGTATTCTTAGGAAGAAATTAGATCAAGTAATAACACTCAGATATCAGCAAGCACCACCAACACAGTGTTGGGAAAATGAAATGTCAAAATCACTAATGTGTAGAATTTTACTCATCTTTTCTTTTGAGAACCTCCTTTTCTTTCTCTAATACAAAATAAGATTCATCAATGTTTGGTAAGGATTTATCTGGAAACTTATTTTCCTCTTAGAGTTTTGAGCTGTGCCCTCCCATAAGTGTTAAAATATCAGAGTAAAAACTGAAGTATCTAGAGACAAAAGAGGCATTTCAAATCAGGGCTACAACTTCTGCACTGGTGTAGTTCTCCAGCATTCTGAAAGGAAAAGGCAGCTGTGCTAAGTGCTGTACTGCAAGTATCTGGACAGCTTCAGACCTGAAAAGTCTTTTTGCCTTCCAGATATGTTCTAGTGCTCAGCATTTGCTATGCTAAACCCTCCTCCTTTTTTTTGCCTAGCATACACTGATGAAGAAGATGAAAGCAGAAGGAAGAGAGGACAAAGGAGAGAACTGCAGAAATAAGTGCAATACTCTGAAAATAATTTAGAAGTCAATGAAATTAGGGTAGCTGCATTCACCAGTAATGATAGACATTTATCTTAGCACTTTTTAATGTCAGTATTCTCTTTATGTTGCTTGGGTCAGGACATCTTGCAGACACACTTTTTATTTAGTCTATGCTTTGTATTGAATCCTTAGATCTCAATTGGTTCTTCCCAGCATTCACCTAACACGCAAGCAGCTCACCACATCACTGCACATTTGTTTTTACAGTGAAAAACAGAATGGGTTCCTACTCAAAACTCCCCAGTCTTTGGAGAAATGCAGGTACTATTGATTAAGAGCAAACATCTTGAAAAGTGGCAGGCTGGAGTACAATAAAATGCCACCTCAAGAGGCGCAGAGAACATCTGTTATCAGCTGAGGGTTGTTTACCGAGCTAGGTGGGGTGAGCTGCTGGATGTGGTTCCTGTGGGTTCTGTCTGGCTACTCCTGACAGTGTCTTCCATGTCAGATTCAGGAACAGCTTGATTGCCCTGCAAGTGGGAGTTTACCCCCGTGCCTTGCCATTACCTAGCCTAGCTTGCACTGAAGTCAAATTCTTTTCCAAGTCACAGAAATTTTATTGCTGGTTTCTCCAGTCATGTTTGTTATCTCTCTCAGAACTGAAGCTAAGAAAGACATGAAGTTCTCAACAATCTCTATATTTTGCTTGACTCTTAAACATTATTTCACTACTCAAGAAAGCTTGTAACTGAGGTAAATAATAATATCTTCAATTTAAAAAAATGAAGGAATCAATCATTATTTTCTGTGAATAGTGAAGAGATTTGAATAATATGGAGGGAAAAACACACAAGCAAACAAAAACCAAAGAAAATACTTCCAAATTAGAAGTTAGTACCATTACAAAGGACTATGCATTGTATTGAAGGTTTGTTGGGCTTACCCGGGTGTTTAGGTTACTGTAGGTGAGTGAGCACTTGCTGCTCTGATCACAGACATCAATCAATAGTGAAACAAATAGTTTCAGAGGAATCACTGCTGCTCACAACCTTATTCTCTACTCCTGTCTCTTAGTATGGATGGCACTTCCATGGCACACTGAAAAGTGGAAGGGAAATCTTCCCATTCCTGCCCAGTTCTTGCAGATAGCACTGAACAAAGTTGTCCTACAACACAGATTCTTGCTACATATTAAACATATCATATTTTTCAATAAAATGTCAAGATTGATGACCACTTTTAGTCAATTTCCATAAAATCTAAGAAATTATTTGCCCGCTCCTTTAGAAAGAAAATACACTTTCTGCAAGGATTTTGAGAGTGCCTCAGCTTTTCCTTGCAGCATTTACAAGGTGCTTAAGGAGCCTATATAAAAATATTGGAGGGCAAGAATGCTAAGTATCTTGATATTAGCTGTTTGCAAGATTAACAGAAATGTGACACTTGATTGGAAATTGACAGCATTATGTGTAGCCAAGCCTTGTGCGTGCAAGCAAATCCTGCCCAGAATTAAACATGTAAATCAGGGAATACACCTGACTGGCCATGCCCCTTCTTTCTCTCTCACAGCTGCCAATGCAATGAGCTGAGAAAATTGGAGACCCTCTACATACAATACAAAGTCCCACTCTGCATATACTGCGAATTTTTATTGTTTTATTTACATAAATCCCCTGTCATCAAATCCTTCATTCCCTCACTCTTCATGCTACCAAATCTGCAAGTCTTCTACTTCTGGAAGTCTGCATTCCCCTGCAAGCTTCTGTCATCGGTAGAAAACACCAAGGGTTAGTCGGGAGTGTCGCGGGGTCAAAAACCTCTTCCTGCCCAGACTAGGTTTGAAATACAGGTAAAAGCACAGGTAGTTGGGCTGCTCCTCCTCCCTTCTCCATGGCAACGATTTTGTTTAGTGTAAACAGAGACAGTGAGGTCCTACAAAATCATCACTACACTGAACTGGCCTTTTTGTTATCTGGTGTTGGGCAGCAAGATACGAAGGCAATACTGTTTCTATGAAACTTCAAAATATTTCAGTATTAAATATTAAGCTATACAGCTCACATCCAAAGCCACTAAATAGCAAATAGTCAGAGACCAAAAAGGCCTTTTAAATGTTCTAGTCCATCAATTTTTCAATACAGAATTTTTGCTTGGGTTTTGTCCAATCTAGTCTTACATGTCCCAGCACTTTCCTTCAGAGGCTCTTCTCCTGCCAAAGCCATTCAGGCAGATGGTATTAGCAAGTCAGGAAAAGGGACATTTCCTGTCTTGTGTAGCTCCAAATATACATTGTGCTGTTTTCTTGATATTTGGCCATGATATTTGAATTTTCTTCTGCTAAAATGTAACACATTTTAATAAAAAGTCCTCATCTCTTATATCTTACCCTACATTCCAATCAACTCTTGATCATATTTCCATTTGATAGCAATCAGAAAAGAGGTATTTCTACCTTGGGATTTTGTTACATGTGTTCCAGTATATATTATGATATATTATTATTATTATTATTATTATCCTTTACATATATTTTTACTGCATTATATAACATGTATTTTATTAAAATGAATGTATGCAATTGTAATGTAAACAATGCATTATAATGTGTTGTGTTTATTACAGTACACATCTTAATATGTGTTATGTCATGACATAGTACCTGGATTTGCATATTATTTGAAATATAATCACAGACAAAAAACCTCCAAATATGAGCAGGAATTTTTTTCATCAAGACCTTTGTTTTGGCTCATTCAACCAATATAAGTTTTGCCATATCTTAGGTAAAAGAATAGGAGAAATAGTAGAGGATTTAAGCTGAAAAAAGATAGATTTAGATTATTAGGAAGAATTTCTTTACTGTGATGGTGATAAGACACAAGAACAGGCTGTCCAGGGAAGTTGTGGATGCCCCACCCCTGGAAGTGTTCAAGGTCAGGTTGGATGGGACTTTTAATAACCTGGTTTCGTGGAAGTTGTCCCTTCCCAAGGCAGGGGAGTGGGACTAGAAGACCGTGAATGTCCTTTCTAACCCAAACCTCTCTGTTAATCTATGATTCTATCTGACTTTTTAAATGCATTTTGAAATCCATAAAATCCTATATTCTGAATAGCAAGATAATATTATAATTATCTGCCTTTTTCCCCTGAGTGCACTGTATTGGTATTAGCTCATATAATTCTACTAAATTTAAATTACTTCTTTCAGTTCCTTTCAAATATTAGGGGCTGAGGGGTTGCGGGAGGGGGAAGTTGTGGTTTCGATTCTGTTTGTCTTTTGTTAGAGGCCAAACTAAATTGTGAAAAAGAAATGGAAGCATTTATTCTCAAATCATTGTATCTGATATATTCAGCATTTCTAATGCACTGATTTCTTCCATGCCCAGCTCTAAAATGCAAGCCAGGAGGCATAAGGCTTCTTTAGGAAAAAAAAGATAATCAAAACAGAGGAAGCCTTTTACATGAGCAGCAAGCTCAAATCTTAATTACCCGTAGACATCCAGAGATAGCTTCAGACATTCCCAAAGGTGAAGAGGGGTTGTTCATGTCACCTTCCTGTAATTACATGAAGACAGGAGTGGAAACCATTGACACATGGCAAATGAAACCAATCTTGAAGAGCGCACTGTTATAAAGAATCAGTGAAGTATGCACCACTAGACTTTGACCTTCATGCAGCAGGAGGCAATGAAACAAAATTCTTTGATTTAAGAGAGTGTTTTTAAAAAAAGAATCGGGTAGTTTATGAATCACAGAGGGCCAGGATTGCAGCTGGCACTGCATGGATGCACAAAAAGTTAAGAGAAGTTACTAAGGAGACTTTCGACTCCTTTCCTCACTTCTTGGTCCTTGGACTTTGTGGATGTGAAGGCTTCAGTGGAGATAAAGGACTGGAAACCCAAAGGAGTACAGAAAAGGGTAGTAGTGCTTTCATTTCCTGGGCTAGCTGACAGAGCAAAGTCGGTGGGGAGACTGCACAGTGAATGGGAAAGAGAAGCATATCACCTTTACTTTAAATGCTTTAATAGAGTAGTTTCAGTCCTCATGGATTCCCTAAATTCCTGCCCCACCATAACCCAAACCCAGAATGCCTCCAATGGCATGTGTCCAATTCTACATTTCAAACTGAGCTGCAGCCTTCTGAGTGTCTGTGAACTACAAAAGACAGATAAGCAAACTAAACCTGCTTTCAGTAGGCTTAAATTTTCAGTATAGAGTGGTTGATAATTCAAAGACTGATGAATCAGGCAAGATGGACAGCTAAAATCCTGCCCTAACCAAAATGTGTCAACTGCCTTTTGCTTTTATTCCCTAGCACATAGTCAGTTCTGTCTGTGTCTCCTGAGCACAATGTTTTGATATATATCAGATTCTCTTGCAGATCTCTTCAGGTGGACATCCTACAGAGTACCAGTCTCTCCTTCCAAGGTTGTCCCAGTATTTGTGAGAAACAGTAGAGCAAGAATGGACTGGAAGAGCAAGAATAAGTCAGGAACAGTGATTTTCAAGACTATGCTGTTTTCCGTGGTTTAAATGTATATTTGCAGAGACTTGCAGCAGAGTGGCATGGGGCTGGGATCTGAGCAGAGAGCTGGGCAGAAAAACATCAAAAAAGGGAATTACAGCAAAAATCACAGCAGAAAATTATATTAATTCTTATTATTACCAGTCTGGTCTTTAAGGTAGAATACACACTTGTTTGCATGCCACAACACTGTTCTTTAAAATCCTTATTAAACCCACGCTTTGTACAGGGAGAAAAATCTTTGCTAGTCCCAATACAAAGAGTGAATAACAATCAATGCTTATTAACTCATCCCGAGGGCGATGAGCTAACCCACCAAAATGTCATCACGGCAGTGGAAATGCCACACCAAGCCTCGTCAGTTACTGATTTTTGTAAATTGTAAGTTTACAGTTAGAAAGGAACATTCTGGGGTGGAATCTTAGGAGGATAATATGTCACCAGGTCACATTTAGATTAGATGGGCATCTCATCAGCAATGTCTGTATTTCAGGCAGCATCCAAAAGCTGTGGCTTTGTTTCCTCTCTTGACCATTCAAAATAGTTTGTGTTACACCCCTGTAAGATGACAAGCCTCATTATTTTAGTTGGCATTACAAGCCATTTTAATGACCTTACCTTTGCCTTGCATTTCAGTGTGAAGAACAGTGTTTGACTCTGCAACTTCCCCTACAAATGTTCCACCAATTGGCACGTTATTAAATTCTCTACCTATAAAGGACAGGTCAGGCCCTTGGCACCATCTATAGTTATGTTTGCTTTCGTTACAGCCATTTTACTTTCACACTTGAAATGGATACCCTGCTAGCGAGAGCTCCAGCACTTCTTTCCCCATCAGTCCTTAACTACAACAATAAACAACCCAGCACATTCAAAATGCTGCAGTCAGAGAGGAACATATAAATATTTCATCATGCACTAGCTCTGAGAAAAATGTGAACAAATTAAGGCTCTCATGTTGCGCTTGTGAGACCAGTATTTTATCTTCTCTCTATTAAAAAAGTAATAATCAGAGAAATGCTGTAAACTAACACGAGGTCTCTTGAGCTACATGCGGCATGTCATTAGTCTGGCTATTTATATCCCACACACAGCCCCAGAAGTCATGGTATAAGGAAAGGGTAAGCAATAATTAGTGCCGGAAGAGTACTGAGTTCAACGTGCAAATGAAACAAGTAGTAATCATCCAGATGGTGTCATCTCTTCGGAGGTTCACTCTGACTGAGGATTATTAATCTTTCTCTTTCTTTAATTTTTTGTTCTTTTTAATGCTGCCCACAGAAAAATAAATGCCAAGGGTTAAGAGGCAATCCAGTATCATTTATTACTGCTGTTAATTAGTTGTGTGATGTTGATGCCTGGAGATATAAGAGAACAGAGAGCAGATCCCTGTTGTGCTGAAGTTTGTACAAATAGAGAGATGGTCCCAGCTAAGGATCGTGAAGGGACCACAGGCAAAGAGACTTAGCCACAGAGCAAGGGTTTCCTGAAGCCCTTGGCAGATGATTAACCCTTTGTGATGACCTTTTCATTTCCACTGTCATTTTAACCCTTTCTCTGCCTGCCCCTTCTCACCCTTCTAACTTTCCATTCTCTTCTGATTTCTTTCTCCAAAATTTTACTCCCAGTATGTGACCTTGAATTTCTGCAGGAATCCTGATTATGTTCCCTTCTCTCCTCTTTTAGAAGCTCTTTTGAAAACAGCACTTTTCCATCCAATTCCTTCCTGCTTTACAGAATCCACAAGCCCATTAGCAATTTATAGCACTGTATATGATCAGAGTCATCTGTGAGGCTAAAATCCACTTTTAGAAACCAATATTCTGCTCTTGCTAAAGTCAGAGAAGTAACACAATTTGTAATGAGGGCATATTCTGATGTATGTTCTTTTCTATATTTTCAGGCACTTTAAAGCCAGACTTAGCACCTCCTACAGTGATATACTACCATCAACAAAATGTAGGGTAGAGTTTCCTTTGCCCTAAATTCTATGTCATCTTGAGGTTTATTTGTCCCTTACTAAAACTGAATATTGTTCTTGTGATTATTATTATTGTTAATATTGCTATTATTCATATTGTCCCTGTAACCTGCATTTTGTTTGCAACAGCCTTGATTTCTTCCATAGGGGTTACCTGATGCCATGTAAGACCTGAATTTGAATACCTCAGTTAGAACTGACACTTCTAAGGGGGGTTACTTTTACTATGAGACAACACTTAATAAGAAGTTGTTGGTTTCTCTGGTTCTGTTGTTGTTGTTGTTGCTGCTGCTGCTGCTGTTTGTGTTTATGTATTTAGAAGAAGATTTTAAAAATTGCAGGCCTGACTTCAGGCACTTGTGACCACATTACCCACATACAGGTCCACTGCCATCAAGATATGTACTTACACTGATGCAAAAAAGTGTATAATCAGAGGTATAAAAGTCATACTTTTGTTGAGGAGACTGGAACTTAACATTCTTCCATGCAAAAGTTTTTCTCATGTTTAACAGAAGGGGCCAAAGACCTTTGTTATTAAGATGGGGTGCCACAGGGAGGAGGGAAAAGAGGGTGATTGTTGACTGGGTATTTCCTTTCAGTGCATGATTTTGCCAGGACACAATACTAGCTCTGGTTGTCAATTTTTTTCCTGCAAAATGAGAATTCTTTATTTCAGGACATAGATAATAAAAGATCATCAGTTGTTGTGACCCTAAAATGGGGAGAGGAAGTAAAAGACATGTCAGAGAAAAGCAAGAAGGGCAGCTTCTCAACACCTAAGTCCTTGTAGGTTCTCAGCCAAATTACCACACAGAATTAAAGACCTGAGGTTCCTGTACAGTGGCTGGGGGGGGATTGAGAACTGATTCCACAAAGCTACCCTCCAAGCTGAAGCAGGAGTAGGAAACTCTGAGGAAAGGACTCTTAAATCTCTGCCCTGGACCTTAAGTGCTTTTAGGCTTCAATCATCCTTAGGCTGCATCAGGCAACTGGGGACAAAACTGGAGATAGGTTGACAAGCTGTGGAGCCACAGCCTTGAGGCTGCAGCTGCTTATGTGCATATGCCAAGATATTTCTCAGAAAAGAGAAGAACAGGTGCTATTTTTAAACCTCAAATCTTCCATAGGAGTATGAGACCTCAATTTGAATATCCCTCTTAGTTTGGATGCTTTTCTCATGAGGGGTAATTATTGTAGAGTGTTAGGGTTTGAGCCTGGCCAG